>OOFB01019304.1:0-10334 GCA_900323305.1 Trachyrincus murrayi
TACCTAAATTCATTCTATAATACTGTAAAAAGCCTATGTATTTAGTATGTAGGAGTATAGTTTGTTGTAGTCTATTCTATTTAACATGTAAATCCATTCATTATGATTACTGGTGTAATAACAATAGACCAGTATAGCCCTTTAGTTGAGTGTGTTCATATAATTGTGTATAATAGTATCTGCAGTAGTAGTAGTAGTAGCAGCAGCAATAGCAGCAGTAATAGTGGTAGTAGTAGTAATCGTAGCATATATACTGTATATATATATATACCTGTATATATAGACTACTGATCCATACTCCAGTCCAGTTGGTGGCGGTAATGCACCATACATCTGGTTTTTTAACGGCCAATACACGACGGGAGGAAGAAGAAGTACCGGTGCTCGCCTCTAGGGGGAGCCGGGGAGCAGCACTCGGCGACACACCCAGACGTTTACGTCAGGGGGAGAATGAGTGGTTTCTTTCCAACATGGCGGCGACCATAGACGACAGCGATGCCGTGCAAGCTACCAAGAAAAAGCACCTCGGCATCCCCGAAGCTATCTTTGTGGTCGGTGAAACCGTGACACGTCGTCGTTTAGTGACGTTTATTGACGTTTGTTCACTTGTATGTTCTCTTGTTGGCGCGACGTGCTTGCTGCTCCCTGCCTAGCCCAGTATGCTAACATGCTAACAGGCTGCTGGTTCCTGGACTACAGCCGGCTAGCCCAGTATGCTAACAGGCTTCTGGTTCCTGGACTACAGTCGGCTAGCCCAGTATGCTAACATACTAACAGGCTGCTGGTTCCTGGACTACAGCCGGCTAGCCCAGTATGCTAACAGGCTGCTGGTTCCGGGACTACAGTCGGCTAGCCCAGTATGCTAACATGCTAACAGGCTGCTGGTTCCTGGACTACAGCCGGCCTCTCACTGCCATGTAGGGGAGTGCATGGTTCAGCTGGGACCATAACTCAGTTATATATGGCTTCAACCTAGTCGGCTACCTAGTAGGCCTGTTACTAGTACCTTTGAATATGGCAGATATCAGGCAATTTGACAGTGTCACGAAACCCAGACTTAACACTGTTGTATGTAGCAGCGAAATGTTACTTTAAATGGCTGCCAAATAAACAGTAGGATAGGATTCAGTGGGTCTGAGCCTAGAAAGATCACATTTCTCACGTCGCTGTGTATCTACCGTTTGCTGAATCGTTGTTATGTAATGACGTTGCGTATTGTTGTAGGATACACGTTACTCTTGAGTCAAGTGAATGGCGCCCTTGTCGCTGCAGGAGATGTAAGTCTGCGTTGGTTTCTCTGCCGTTTCAGGAGGACGTGGACTCCTTCATGAAGCTGCCGGAGAACGCGTCTGCAGACGCGGTGCTGAGGAAGCTGGACGAGCAGTACCAGAAGTACAAGTACATGGAGGTCAACCTGGCCCAGAAGAAACTGCGGTGAGTAAAACACTCGCTCCAGCACCGTCCCCTTAACGTGTCTGCGTGTCGCCCTCCTGTAATTCATCTCACGCTGTTTGCTCGCGTCTCGGCTCTATATTGCGGTCTGTGGAAGGAGCATAAATAAAGACGGTGTTTTTTATGTAAACGCACAAATTACACCACACTTCTCCTTGCTATGACCTGTTGGCTTATAGGGAATGAAAACGACCATTTGAAATGAATTACAATTTTGAATTATCGATAATTTATTTGAATACGTCTGAGGTCTACCTGTAGCCATCCATGAGTACGGTGTCTGACCCCTGCCTGCTCCATCATGGCATGCATCTGAATTCACTGTAAGTCGTTTTGGATGAAAGCGTCCGCTAAATGACGAGTAGCGTGGCTTTATCAAGCACTCGGTGACCGACCCTCCTTCTCTCTCAGGCTGAAAAGCCAAATCCCACAGATCAAACAGACGCTAGAGATTCTACGACACATGCAGAAGAAGAAGGTAAGACTTCAGTTTGCATCACAAAGACTGGATGGACTGGAGAGGGAATTACATTGGGATGCCCTATATATAGGCCATCTTTTGGTGGTCTCCGTGATGATATTTAGCATGTTATGGGTTTATTATATTGGAAAGGAGAATGAATGACATGATACATATCTATATAGACCACCAAAAGGTGGTTTTTGATTTTGTTACCTTTTTTTTCAAAATCCACTGGTGAGTGAATTTGTGTAAATCGACGTCAAACACTGGGCCTCGTGCAAGAACATTACATTACTATTTTGCATACATGCAATTTGTACGAGTGTGCCACGTCAGAGTCAGCAAACGCTTGTAAGTGCAGGACATTGTCCTAAATGACATGTAAACTTGAACACCTGCTCCTAGTTGAGCGCACGTTCATCAGAGTTTTGAATCAGCGGACTTGACTTGCCCGGGATCCCCGGGTCTGCCACCATTGTACCCCTGAGCAAGGTACTTAACCCTGAGTTGCTCCAGGGGAATGTCCCTGAAATAGATAAGTACTTGTAAGTCGCTTTGGATAAAAGCGTCAGCTAAATGCGCTAAATGTAATATTATCTGTGGGTGGAATGACAACACTGATGACCCTCTCTGCTTCTATTGGTCCAGGAGACGACGGAACCCATGCAGACCCATTTCCTATTGGCTGACAACGTTTACTGCAAGGCCTCTGTCCCGCCCACTGATAAAGTCTGCCTGTGGCTAGGGGTGAGTCATCTTCCACCTGTATTCAAAAATAAGTCTTGAGTCTCATAGCTAATGAGCTCGGCCCTGAGAGGCAAATTATGAGGGAAATCTCAGTATATGGATGGATGGATGGAACGAGGTAGCACTTTTATTTCCTAACCTTTTAACACAAACGGTTAAGAAAATAAAAGTCCCACCTGCCCTGCACCTTGTAGTGCACTGATCTAGAACTGTTGAAGGGCAGATGTTGATCTCAAAAGAATGCACATCTGGTCCTGGTTTCCGCCAGGCTAACGTAATGCTGGAGTACGACATCGACGAGGCCCAAGCGCTGCTAGAGAAGAACCTCTCCACGGCGTCTCGTAACCTGGACTCCCTGGAGGAAGACCTGGACTTCCTGCGTGACCAGTTCACTACCACCGAAGTCAGTATCCTTCCACCACCCCCCCCCCGGAGGCGGGCCGTAAGCTAGTCCCGCTGCCAGACAGAAGGACCTCTGTACGGTAGAAACGCTACGTAGTTCACGTTCGCTGTGCCATTCGTCTCTTGCGTTGAAGAATGCAACGTCGTTAGTATGTCGTTAGCGGGTATATGGCTCAAGGACACCTACAGGTAAGGCTGTGGACGTTTGGGGGAATCGAACCCAGAACCTCACAGCAGGGAGGTGAAAACCCTAGCCACTGCAACACCTGAAAGTTAAACGATATGGCTAGCTGGTGGCAGTATATACTCTGTTGTATGACGCTGTTTCTAACTGGTGTCTAGCGTGCTTCTGTTCCTTCACCCGGTTCTCCTCAGACATGGCCCGGGTCTACAACTGGGACGTGAAGAGGAGGAGCAAAGACAACCAGCGTAAAGCAGCTGACAAGTCTTAATCACTAGCCCCGCCCCTCCCGTCTGCACGCCGCCTGCTCCTTGGTGCAAAACAAACACACCCAACCCTGTCCTCTGTATGTACACGCCAGAGTCGGACGGATGAAAGGCACGCTTGAAACGTTCCCCGAGCCCGAAACGCTCAAGGTGTGTTCGATTGAAAACCCCGTGGAAGTTGATTGGTCTGGAGAAGAGCCAATCAGAAAATCAGTGTTTCAAACGCGTCTTCCATCTGGAACCTTCCCTGGCTTCTCCCGCCGTATTAGCGTGTTTCTGTTCACTTGTTACTTTTTAAAGTATTTTTTCAAGTAAAAAAAAACCCTAACGAAACCAAAAGGCAACGGTGCAGTTTTCTATTGCGTTCTTTTCATTTCTGTCCATTTTATCCGTCATTTGGTTTGCCGGCCGGGGAGAAGGAAACGCTTATTCTGTGTCGGTCTGCGTCATTTCTAGCAACAGCCTAAGACGTCTGCTGTTGTTGTATATCTTACTGGAATCACGGTGGTTACCAGGGTTACCAGGGCTACCAGGGTTACCAGGGCTACGGGAAACCGGAGTGTGATGCTGTAACTAACCGGACTGTTCCCCGCCGGCTGTGCTTCTGCCTTCCAAGCCGTGACGATTTGTTCTCATTTTGTAGTTGTATTAAACACTGGTCTGTACCTGCCTCCTCTGTTTACCCCACCTCTCCATTTGACCTTGCCTCCTTCCTTCCGTCCGTCCTCCTCCTCTTCTCCTGGGTGTCTCTGTTGTCTGTATTTATTTGTCTCCTACTGTACGCATTTAAACATGAAGTAAACAAGGAACACGTCTGGGGAACGAGATTGAAACTGCACCTTGGGCTCCGTGTGTTTAATGTCTGAGAAGCTTCCTGTCGCAAACCGTCCATTTATATATGATAGTATATACAAATATGTCTGATAAACTCCTAGTTAAGACGTTTGAGACGACTAATGTCAGCCCTGTGATGCAGGTAACAAAGGACGGTTTCCCTGGCTGTCCCTTTACTCACGTCTTCACTGCTGAGTTCTTTATAAAAAAGTTAAAAGGCAGGGGTGTGGTGTTGAGGTTGTGTTATAGGAGAATGACCATGGAAACCAGGAAAGTACAGTTGCACACATTCTCAGACAAAAAAACACGAGATTATCAGTTATTTTTACCAGTCACATTTTATTTCGTTTTAAAATGTACATTTCTATTTGATAAGTGGTAGAGCAGAGAGAGAGGACGACCCATTGCAGAGCAGGATATGAGGTCGGACACTAAAGCGACCATGAAAGTGGAGGATCAAAGCACGTTCCCCTTGGAGCACAAGATCCACAAAGTTCTGCACAGAACACCGTTTAACTAAGATCCACAAAGTTCTGCACAGAACACCGTTTAACTAAGATCCACAAAGTTCTGCACAGAACACCGTTTAACTAAGATCCACAAAGTTCTGCACAGAACACCGTTTAACTAAGATCCACAAAGTTCTGCACAGAACACCGTTTAACTTCCTGGCAGACGCTGAGATCAGTTTCCACACCCCAGACATTTGGCTTTTCAAGGCGTGGCATCGCTAGCGTAACCTGAACCGTTTCACTTGCGACGGCGTTAGTCTGTAAAACACGGCAAACATGTTGACCTCTGACCTCGAGGTCTACCCGTCCAAGTTGGATGACGTGTTTGAAAAGGATCTTCAAAGTGCAGACGGCCGTAAACCTTTTACAAAACATCCCTTTCAAAGTATGAAGGCGAGTCGGGCGCGTTGGACACTCCATGAATGACAGGACATCTGATCACCCAGTATATCATCTGATCACCCAGTATATCATCTGATCACCCAGTATATCTGGTGCCTCATCCGGGGAAACGAAACGACTCAATTTGGTGACAACTGACTTATTTGGTTTGATTATTCTGGAATCAAAGCGCCCTTATTTTACCACCAGGTGTCATGTTGATGTCGAAATATATAATATAATCTGGAGTTGTCTATCCGTCATACCTCTGGGTGGACACTCCCACTTGTGATGTCACAAAGGGGTAGACTTTGTAATGGCTCAACACGGCACCTAAAAATAACATGGGCACCCTGTGCTGCGAAAGGTCTCACAAGGGAAATGAAAAGGGTTCAGGTACAGGAGACCTACCTCCTACCACGCCTTCTGGAACAAACTAAAATGCAATTTCAGCGTTTCTTCATCTATGCATAGACTGGCAATAAAGAACCTGCAGCCTTTTCAAAATCCAGTCTATTTAAAAAATATATTTTATTATGGGAGAAATATCGTCCTCATCTTCCCTGATATACGTTTAGCTGTTTTGCTGTCCGGTTTTCATTTTATAGTATAATATTGTAATAGGCAACGGAGCATCACAGCAGGTACAGAATCAGTTGCATCACAATTCCACTTTGAATCAGTGATGATGTCATAAGATGTTCCAAATCAATTTGTCCGCTGGCCTTTGTCTATACACCAATCATATCCAAGCATAGTGTGTGTGTGTGTGTGTCTGTGTTGAAATTACAAAAATGATAAGCCAAATGACCCGATTACACTAGCGATAGTTATTAGTCGTTACATGTTTTTTTTTTTAGGAAGGAAACTTCCTTTCCCCTGAATTCCAAAATAATTTCCACTGCTGGCTGAATTTTTCAAGAGAGGTCGCAGCATCAGCACCGACCACTAGATGGCGCTCACTGCTCGGAGTGGCTTCGTGGCCTGCGGTCGTACCAACAGTCAGACTGGAGAAGATCTTGTGCTCCATCCTCAAACGTCCCCAGTAGCTAAGACAACAGGATTATTATGAGCCTGTCGTGTGTAACTTTGGACCGTTTTTTACTATAGTAAGGACATCCACGTAAGGGTTCAAACTTTAGGAATGCACACTAAAATTGCAGGTCGTTCATGTTATATTATATATATTATATATTATATAATATATATATTATATTACAAACACGCAGTCTTTTCTCTCTCACTGAAAACAAATCATCCGCCCCCCCTCCCCCCTGGCAGCTGTTAAGTCTCCGTTTGTTTGTCTTTAAAGCACTCTTATGTAACTGTAGCGTTCACTTTCGTTTTGTATGCGTGCATTTTGGAGTGCGCATCCTCCCGGTTTCCTGGAGGACGTCTCCCATGAAGTGACTCTGAGTGACCATTTTAGCTGAATAGTTTTATGGGAACCTTTACTTTGGAGAAATTATTCCTCTCCACACGTGTGCTGTCCCAACACCTGGGAGACCAAAGACCTTGATCTCAGGTGCACATGGACATTCCCCCAACGACACCCCACCCCTCCTCCTCACAGTTCCTACGAGTCCACTGAATCCGACACCCGGTGTCCCCTGCACACTATTATCGGCCACAGCTGGAGGAGTCCTGCGGAGTTCCTATTATTTCAGGACGGTCGTAAGGTTACACTCAACTTGCGGCTGAATTCCATCACATTGTTCCGAATTAGTATAGTAGAGTCGTCCGGTTTCCATGGTTTTATAACAAGGAGGGGCAGGCGGGGAACCCGAGTAAACGGAGTAAACGTATATAGTTCAGTATATAGTCTTCAATGGCTTGTTAAGATGGTCACACACCAACATTCGCTCCTGCCAGGACCTCCTCTCTGGGAGTGTGTGATTGCATAAAAGGAACAGAGGAGCGGAATCGGGAGGAGAGATGGACGGGCGGAGGACAAGCGATGGAGGAGGAGAAGAAACGGATCCGACCCAAACGGTATAACAGGTTGGGCCAGCGAACTCTCTGGCAAACACAACAAAACAAATGAACTGAAGATCTCCTGAAGCCTCAAACAGAGGACACGGTCCTCCATCCTCTCCTCTGTGTGTGACATGGCAGCAGGTACCACCCAAGGTCTCCCTCTGGGTCAATCCTCCTCCTCAACGTCCAATCAGAAAACAGGAAGGAGGAGCGGACAATAGTGGGCAGGGCAGGCAAGTGACAATCCAACCAATCGGTGTCCTCGGAACCCTCCGGCTACGTCCTTGATGTCCATCAGCATGTCCCCGCCCCCCCCGTATCTTCCTGCTCTGTCAATCATTCTCCCCGACGTCCAATCGGAACACAGGTGGGGAGGAGGGGACCAATCGTGGGCAGGGGGCAATCAACAGTCTGTCATGTAGTCCTCCTCCACACCTCCTCCTCTCCTTCCCGTCCCACCGATCACAACAAGAACCAAACCTCCTCCTCTTCACCTCCTCCTCCTCTTCACCTCCTCCCCCCCCCCCCCCCCCCCCCCCCCCCCCCCCCCCCCCCCCCCCGCCCCCCCCCCCCCCCCCCCCCCCCCCCCCACCCCCCCCCCCCCCCCCCCCCCCCCCCCCCCCCCCCCCCCCCCCCCCCCCCCCCCAGATCAGCAGAGGCAGCGGCGGTCGCTCTTCGTCACCTCCTCGGAGGAGTGCACCACGTTGGGCACGAAGCCGCTCTTCACGCCCTCCCAGCCGTCCTGGATGGTGATGTCACCGGAGCGCACCAGGGCGAAGATGTCCCGCGTCAGCTCCGTGAAGGCGTGCTCCACGTTGATGGCGTCCCTCGCCGACGTCTCCACGTAGCGCATGCCGTACGCGCCCGCCAGCTTCTCCGCCTCCTGCCGCGTTACCTAGGAGACGCAGAGAGAGAGGGGGAGGTGCTTTAGGTTGGTGGGCCGGCCCCTACGATGCCTGTAGTCGGGTTAATGACACCCAGCTGCTGTTAAGGCACAACAACAACAACAACAGAAGACGCAGGGACACGACCTGACGAGCTGGAGATATTTAGTTCAATATTTGAGTTGTTTTGAAGACGTTAAAGACCCCACCTGGCGTTGAGCTTCCAGGTCACACTTGTGGCCAACCAATAGGAAGACGATGCTGTGGGGCTGCACGTGACTGCGGGCCTCCTCCAGCCAATCGTGGACGTTCTGGAAGGAGCGGCGGTTGGTGATGTCGAAGAGGAGGAGTCCGCCCACGGAGTTGCGGTAGTAGGCCCTGGTGATGGACCTGGAGCGGGGGTCAGAGAGGGGGTTAGGGCGGAGGTCAGGGCGAGGGTCGGAGCGGGGGTCAGGGCGAGGGTCGGAGCGGGGGTCAGGGCGGGGGTCGGAGCGAGGGTCAGAGCGGGGGTCAGAGAGCAGTGAGGGGACAAATTAAAGGACCCCTAATTGTATTTGATTCCCATCGTCATCACTGTCACGTCACGATGGTGTTTCCAGTGAAAATTTTAATTGTGATGCAAAAACATGACGGAGCGGGGTGCTGCGTGTGTGTAAACAATCACATATAGACGAGGTCAGAGGTCGGACTCGTTATGCTAACACTGCAGATGAAGATGCAGATGAGCTGAGGCAAACGGATGCCAGCGACCGACTCTAGCGGAGACATGAGAGAGATGACGAAACAAGAAAGTCACAAGCACATAAACTTGTTAGACACCAGACATTTGGAGATATATTTAGCGGGACGAGATCCAAACCTTAACGGGGAGATGAGGAGACGTGTGAAAGGAGGAGTGGAGGAGGAACAGATGAGTGAAGTGTCGGGTGAAGGAGGTGAGAAGTTGAGAGAGAGAGAGAGAGAGAGAGAGAGGGAGAGAGAGAAATGCCTGCAATGGGCCTTATTCACCTAGCCGCCATCTTGGTTCTGAACGCTAGCTGGGTGGGGAAAGTGAATGCGGAACCAAGACGGAACCAAGATGGCCGCTAGGTGAATAAGGCCCATGGCTCCAACAATATATATTCAGGAGCTCACTGCCTGCGACTCCTGTCAGAGTGAGGACCGCGGCCGTGTGTGAGTCTGGCAGTGTGAGAGAGAGTGTGTGTGTGTGTGTGTGTGTGTGTGTGTGTGGGGGGGTATTTTCTGCTTAGGTATGCAAGGGTGAATGTGTCTATGCAAGTGTTTGATGTCTGGGGGGCATCTTGCTCCAGGTTAGGCTGCGGACAAGCTGGTTCTCTCCAGGTGAGTACCAGTTTGTTCTAGAGTAAACAGACGGTTGTTCGCCTGGTTTCAACACCCCAGGGCAGCTCGTCGTACCTCGGGAAGTCCACATGCTTCTTAGATATCTTAGATATGGCTGCACCTTCATACTTGATGTACTTGTGTATAAAATGGCACTCAGGGTGCATTTGACTTCCACAGTATGGGGTTTACAAGTTAAAATGGATATGAGTGGATAGGATAAGATAAAAGTTAGAAAACATGCTAACCCGCTGTAGCCTGTGACAGGCATTATGTTAGCTTAGTGGCTCCCAGCCAAGATGGTGACCTGTCGGCGTCCTGACCCCTACCTGCTTCTTAACCTATCTGAACGTCTGCACGTCTCTTGGGATGAAGGCTAAAGGACTGATAGTAAATACTAGGTCACCTCCTGGCCTCTGTGGACCACAGATCAATGCTGACCCCTGTTGCGGTAGTGGTGAGTGGAGACGTTGAGGATCAAACCCAGAACCTTTCAGCTGGCAGGTCACCGGGAGGTTTGGGTTCTGAACAGTCCCCTCATCGGACGGCCGCCATGTCAAATCTAACCATACTTTCACTCTCACTTCTTCAGTCTATCGGTAAACTCGACTGATGCAACTGAACTGAAACGGTTGTAGGAAACACCTGTTACCAAAAATGAACTCTACTTCTGACACACGTCAGCGCTGGTTACACCACACACACACACACACACGTACTGAACATGCACACACACACGCACGCACACACACACACACACACACACACACACACACATAGACAGAGAGATAGACGGGCATCACATATAATTGTGTTGTATTGTAGACAGACACAGTGTGTGAGAAGTATTTTCTTTAATGACAGATACATCTCCTGGCACATTAGGGTTTGTCA
>OOFB01019309.1:2685-12715 GCA_900323305.1 Trachyrincus murrayi
GGTGGGTGGTTGATGGTTGGTGGGTGAAGAGGAAGAAAAAAAAAAAAAGGCTTGTGAATTTTGGTTGTGATTTTACTGTGGATGTGAGATTGTGTGTGTGTGTGTGTGTGTGTGTGTATGCGTGTGTGTGTGTGTGTGTGTGTGTGTGTGTGTGGGGGGGGGGGGGTGTCTTGTGTGCAGGCTTTTGTGCGCTCGTATTTGAGGAATAACCACATTTTCTAAACCACGGAACAATGGCACTGACTTCAAAATGAGTCGGTTCTGAGTGACTAGGAGGAGGGAACGCAGAACCCAGAACCCTCAAATCACATGTTATCTGATGCCTTCACTGGGAAACAGGCCAAGGGCAGGAGAATATGCCCACGTCTATAAAGAGATTTACCAAGCACAAAACCTTCTGTCTCTGAATGGTGAAGCATTAAATAACTGAAAACAGTATTGTAAAGTATCCTAAAAACTGAATGCATTCGTTATCTTTCTTTCATGTCATTTATTTCTTCCTTCCATTCTTTCTTTCTATCCTTCTTCCTTCCTTTTTTCCCCCAATTAATATCTCTCTCTCTCTCCGGCCTGTGCTTTTTCTCGCTCCCTAAATTACTTGCTTTCAATCTCTCTGCCCAAGTTGATTGGCAAATATCTGGAATCAGCTAAATTATCCTAATGCATATCATTAGCATAAGGACGCCTGGCCAAATTACAGGCAGTCAAGTGGATCTGGTGCGACCGGATTGGATGGGCTGGCGGAATGTTTCACCTGTTCCAGCTAATCACATTGTGTGTGGTTGGACCGGGTGATTGGCTGACTCCATTTTGAAGGACGGCCCCCTTTTCCTAGTTGCCAGGAGATTTAAACCTTCCCCAGTTGCCCTAGAGACAGCAAAGCCCCCAAATATCGCTGGTGAGCAGCTTCTGGTGTTAGTTAGTTAGTTTAATTCTCGCCTCCTCTGTAATAAAACCAGAGGTGAGTTGAATGCACTCTCTTAGGACATTACATGAACACAAAATTAAAGACATTGGAAGAGAAAGATGTTGAAAACCGTCCTTCATTCTCTGTAATTCTGAGAACTTCAACAAGTGAATTCATCAATGTAAACACTTCCAAGTCCGACAAGTACACAAAAGCCTTCCGGTTTCACACTCACAGTTTGGATCAATTAGAACTGAAACAGTAATACATTCTGTAATCACAACCACAATTATGTTTTTAAGTTAGTATTGCTACTGCATCTCAGCATTAAAGAGTACACTTTGCAATATATCCCATGAAATATTCATTTAAAACAACTCCTCTCAAAAAATCCTCTAAATCCTGCTTTTAATTCTTCTAACCAACTTTCATAAGTGGTGTTATAAGCAGTCTTGTAAGCACAACAAACAATATATACATTTTCCTCCGTATGCTAACCCCGAATGCGTTCTAGGATCATCCACCCCCCACCCTGCAGTCATGAGCACAGCGACGGTTTGGGCGGGGACAGACATACTGCGGGTGCGGATACATATGAGCGACATGACTCGGCTTGGTGCAGAGAAGCGACACACAACCGGTACCATATGGTGTGGGAATGAACCCCTGCTACTCCTGCAGGACCTGTCAGGCCTGTTCTACAACCCTGTGCATAAACCATCCGATCACTTCTTAGCAGCCGACTACAGCTTCTCGCGGGAAAAACACAGACGTGGCATATGAATAAGGCAAGATCCTCAAATTTTAAAACATGTCGCCTATAGGAGGGTTTCACATGATGTCACCCACATTCCACGCCGCCATCTTGGTGCTTTTCACCATTATCATAAGAATAATAACAACTGGTCATTCTAGACTTTTTGCTCGAGAAGTACCAAGATGGCGGCTTGATGGCACTTCAGATCACATGACTGAAACCCTGCTATTGAATAAGAATATCAACTTTCGACTAAACATCATATCTGCTAATTGTGTGATTTTTATATTTATCTTAATAATTTCTTGGGTGGGAGACTAATTAAGGAGACAGTGGGAAGACGGCGTCGCTGTCCTTCCTATGCTTCCTATGAGTCTCTTTTCGGGCTTCACAGGAAGTTAACAGCTGTGGATCGCAAGTCCAGCGATTAGAGGTTAGCATGTAGGCTGGCATCTGTGCAGCTGTGGTCATTAGAACTGTACTGATTAGCCCTCCACAGGAGGCGCTGAATGATTGCGTATTTATCTTCAGCAAGCAGATGCAATTAAAATTCTCTTCTCAAAGCCTAAAATACCCCATCCCACCATCCTCTCTCCTTCTGCTCTCATCCCTCTTTTCTTTCATTCGCTTTCTCTCCGTAGAATCTTCCACACTGCGGCCGACTTTATCTCAGTTCACACCCTTCTTTTGGTGTCCTTCACTCCTTCATCCATCTCCTCTTCTCCAAAACTTCGAAAAAGGGTAGAGACATGGGGTTTTGAAATATAGTCCTATCGGAAAAAATACACAACACAATCTCGGCTTGGATGTGGACCCTCTTTTTTGTGGACCCCAGTTTTGCTTTAGTGGTTTTCGGGTTGCTGGGTTTCCAGTGAGACGTAAAAAATAAATATCCAGAAATGCAGAAGACCAGATGAATGGTGAGAACCTCATGGGCGTACATATCACATGCTAACGGCAATAAAGATTTGACATGTTATCGCAACACTAAGAACAAAGAACACAATGAGTCCAAACAGGCTAAATGTTATCTATAATGCATGAAACTGACTAATATCAGCCTGTTCCCTCTCGTTCCTTCACTGTGTCAACCGTTCCTCCCCCGACCACGCTGCTTATTATTTAGCTGTTAGCTCCTCATAATGAGCAATTAGGTAAATTTGCCGTCTCTGTACAGTCGGGCACAGGAGCCTGCTGCACACTGTAATCCTTTCTATGCCGCTGTCAACACTATGCTGCTAATGCCAATCGCATTAGCTCAGAAGCTATGTGTATGCTGCCAGGAAACACACACACACACACATGCACACAGACATACCCCCCCCCCCCCCCATCCATAGTTGACATGAGCCACCAGTTCCCCTTTGTGTAATGACCACTAGATCTGCGCCCCTCCTGCTGGATCACACAGGGAGGCCCTTTAAGAGTAAATAAAGTGCTTCCTCCATCGGCCCAAAGCACAGGAGCTGGGTCTTCAGACACAGTTCAGACTAGGATAAAAACCCATTAAGAGGCACACGAGAAGGAACAAGGACGAGGTTGGGTAAAAGCTTAAAGGGCAACTGGCAGGTTGGCACCCTCAGTTCATTCGTGTGTGGGGGAAGTATGCAGAAAATCGATGTAAATATTATTAGTTTGTTTGTTTTTTGCCCTTGCTGCCAGTGCATTCACCTTTAATTTTCTTTCTATATGGGCACACAATTGTGAATCAATCAACAAAATGAACCTCTACGTTGCTCTTTAAAGAGCTCGTCATTAAAGGGCCACTATTTTACCACCAGGTGTGATGTTGATTAACCAGATGTATGATAGATGGATCCACCTCCCAGCTTACCCAGTGGACTGTACCAACTGGCAGGCTGATCTATCCGTCATACACCCGGGTGGACACTCCCACGTGTGATGTCACCATAGGGTAGGGTTTTGAAATGGCTTGTAATGGCCAATCAACATCACACCCGGTGGTAAAATAGGGACCCTTTAACTAGGAGCTGTGAGTGAGTGTGTAGGTGGTTGCTGTGGGACATATGGTAGCCTGGTAGGGCCTCTCTGTGTGGCTGAGGAGTCCAGACAGGCTGGTAGTATCCCCTTACCACCCAAAACACACACCCACACACATACACACACACACACACACACACATATACACACACCCACATACACAGACACACACACACACACACACACACACACACACAACATCAAAACATGCCCCCAGACAACAAGCAGAGCACTGATGTGTATAAGTCCCCCAGGATGTGAATGCTGGATCTAGGATGCAGACAAACAGGGGGTGGGGTGCGGTGATCACTGTCTCCCATCCCACACATCCTGGTCGTGGGGGGAGAAAAGTGCTGTTGAGTGCCTCCCGCCGGAGCCCTTTCCTCCACCGGAATGTCTCCCTAGCAACCGGGCTGTTGGCGTGGTGATTGGACCAGCGTGGCAGTGGTTTCCATAGCTACAGGAAGCCCAGCTTCCATGAACCCCCCACCACCCCCCGCTTCCTTATCCTCCCTGCCAGTGCCACCCCTTCCTTCTTTCCATGCTACCTTTCTCTTTCTCTCTCTCTCTGACTCCCCCTTTCTCTCTCTCGCTCTCTCTCTCTCTCTTTCCCTCTCCTTCCCTTTGTTTGTCTTTGCTCTCTCTCTCTCTCTCTCTCTCTCTCTATCTCAATCTCAATCTCCCTCTGTCTCTCTCTTCCTTGATCTCTCACGTGTGTAAGTGTAGTGGAGTAGTGATGTCATTAACTCACTGCAGGAGTGATGGGAGCTGATGGCCGTGCAGACGGAGGTTGTCAGTGCCAGAAACACAGCAGGGAAAGATTGAATTTTCTGGTCAGAACCGGTCACAACTCCATCCCCAACGGAAACCCCATTAGCTTACCAAAGCAAGCGAAGCATTCTAGTCTTTCTATTTCTGTTTTGTTTTTCATATGAAAAAATATGCTTTCACTCTTGAATAATAAATAAGCCCAGTGAGCAGATTGGTGGTTTGGTAAATAACAGGGATACATTTCTGTATGTGTCCCTGTCCCTGGCTCCGAATGCTATACTATTACTGTTTGAGTGTAAAGGTGCAATTTAAGCTTACGGCAGCAAAGGGGAAATGTGCTCAGTATGTCAGGAGTCCAGTATGCCTGATTCAGCCCCTCTTGTGGTAATACAACACCCCACATCATACGTATACCATATGCTAGCCGAGCTGCTACGATGCACTATAGCTACTACATCAGGGGACTCTGTACAGCACTAGCCGCCTCTTGGTATGGAAATCTGGCAAAGATGGCTGTTGGCTTCTCTGTTGTTTCCAACCAGGGCTGACTACATAAGCTCTCCCCCATACCCACATGCTGTAATCAGCTGCTGCTGCTGCTGTATAATGGTCTTAAATGAGAGGTTAGCGACCAGTGATTAGCATGCTGTTCTTCCCCCAACCAATGCATTGGAAACGAGCGATGCTAATGGCTAACGTGTCGTCCAGAGGAAGCTACTTGGAGTTGATAAATAGTGGGGACAAAATGAGAGGGGCATGGCAATATGGGTGTGCTTGTCTTTGGATGTGTTGCACAGTGTGTGTCTGTGTGTGTGTATGTGTGTGTGTGCGTGTATGTTATGTGTGTGTGTATGTGTGTGTGTGCGTGTATGTTACATGTGTGTGTGTGTGTGTGTGTGTGTGTGTGTGTGTGTGTGTGTGTGTGTGTGTGTGTGTGTGTGTTATATGTGTGCATGTGTGTTTGTGTGTCTGTCAGTTGTATGGATAGTATTTCAACCTGGACTAAATTCTTGTGTCAGACTTATCAAAGTGAAACTAAAATAAAGTAGAACATTTGAAAAAGGGGAAGAAAAAACGTGAAAGAAGTGAAAGAAAGAAGGACAGAAAGAAGAAAAAAAAGAATAAAGAACAAAGAAATGTACAACCTCACGGCAAGAGGAATGGACTCAGAAACTATATTATGTGTCAAGGTCACTAAACTGGATGTGAGCAGTAATTCCTGGCCGAATCCCCACAGCAAAGATACTCTCAGATCCGGACTATTTCTCCACGTGTTACATGATCCGCCACTAACAATAGTCAATTAACAATTGCATGCAATAGTCCAACACAATACAATGTAGCTCGTGGTCTCTACTCGGTCTGCTCGTCTGCATCCAGTGTGTGAAATGTGATGTGTGTGAGAGGGGTGTGATGAAAAAAAAACAGCTTGCTACCCTCTTGCTACATGAAAGTGGTGCTGCTGTAATCAGAAAGCATCATGGGAAACAGGAAACTGGTCGATGCTGGTCACATCGGCTTGAGTCAGGTTGGAGCAGAGGTCTTGTAAATCATAAGGGCAAGGAAGAAGATTGCACTGTGGTAATATTTTTAGATTAAATCATTGTCTAGACATGCATTTATTTTCTTGTGTGTCTCTGTAAGGGATGGATTGGATTGATGAAATAAGATACAGCTTATTTAATGAATCCCCGATGGGACATTTGTGTATGTGGTGATGTGGTAATTTGACTGAAATGTAAAGGGACAGGGCAAGAGAAAGCAGTGATATGAACCGCACAACACATCATTTAATGTAAGGGTATAATAACAGGCGCCTCCCTGTCTCTACTACTCCTCTATTCCTCTCTCTATCTCTCTCTCTCTTCATGTGCTCTCCCTCTTTTTCCTCTGTGACACAGAACAGAGCCTTCCTATTGGCTAGCAGCACTATAGTGATGCTGAGAATAACCACCAACCAGGGCCTGTGCCCCTTCACACCGTTGCCACAGCAACCCCTCACAACCACTTTGTATGTGCATGTATGTGCATGTGTGTGTGTGTGTGTGTGTATGTGTGTACACTGCTCTCCTTTTGCATGTGTGTGAGTGTGTGTGTTCACATATGTTTGTAACATGTGTGTGCTTATAGAGCATATTATACGTCTCTGATGAGCAGTCTGTGGATGAGATAATGTATTGTAGAGCAGCTGTGCACTGAACAGCATCGACCGGCAACGAGAACTGATTTGTTCCCACTCAAATACGAAAAGCAGAAATATAAATACATCAATACATTTCAGGTAGACAGGTAGGCCTCAGCAGAGAGACAGGTAAGCATTGCAACAAGTTGTCCCAGCAGAGGTTGCACTGCAATAAAATATCCATCTAGGATTAAGAGGAACATGCATATTACATGACATTTATTTACTTTAGTATTCGTTCACACATCTGGTCACTGACCTACTAAATAGTTACTAAATAGAAAAGCGCCACTCAGCATTAAAATATTTCCTCTACTCTACTCGAAACTCCACTCAATTGACTCATATGGTTATAGTAAATGTTTTGGTTTTTAGTAATGACGGCACTGCTAATATAGTATTAGTGCTGTCTTTAATGTGATAAAATACCTTTGATAGTAGCTGACATGTTAAAGTTGTGCCTGCAATGTTATCATCATCATGTATACATTGCAATACCACGCGTCTATTGCCACAGCGATGTGTGTGTAGCGGTGCAGGTCGTCTCACCTGTAGCAGCCCTGTGCTCGCCCTGATGGACTCATTAGACAACAGACTACAAGAGCGACACCATCCCCTCTCAGCTGGCAGACAACCCCTGCACAGCTCCTCTGATCCACTACAACCCCACCACTCACTGGCGCAATACACTCTTTCAACCAGTGGGTTTTTAAGTGAGTGTGTCTGTGTACGGGGAGAGATAGTGTGTGTGTGTGTGTGTGTGTGTGTGTGTGTGAGTGTGTGTGTTTGCATGTGTGTGTGTGTGTGTGTGTGTGTGTAACAGGAGTAGAGGGATAGAGAAACAATTGAGATAGAGGCTGAGGGAGAGAGACAGAGAGAGAGAATGAGCGAGAGAGAGAGCATGTGAAACTGGAGAAAAATTACGTAAGATCGATGTCTTGCTAGCATTTGTTTTATTTTTCCCCAGAACAAAAACACTTGGCAGCTCAGCCCGGACCACCCCAGCCCGAGGGCACCTCTAGACAACAACCGCCCATCACCTTACACCGGACATCCTTTTTCATGTTTCCCACCAACACCTCGTACTCCTGTCTTACCTGTGCAGGTGAAGCACTTGACGTGGAAGTGGGTGTCCTGAACTCGCACCACCTCCCCCTTGCACACCTCCCGGCAACGCTGGCACCTGATTGGTCCAGAGCTGCCGCCGCGCTCCCCGGTGGTCGTGCCTTGCTGATGGGTTGCTGCAGAGGAGATAAAGCATGTAATTAAGACCATGTAATTAATGCAATTAATATTCAAAGAGTGAAGATTAATTTAAAGATTATATTGAGCCTCTAACGGTTTAACGGAGTAATGGAGTAAGCAACGGAGGGATTTTATGCAAAGCGACGGAGAGATTTTTACGCGAGTCAAATCAGTGCATTTTTATCACTTGTTGTTAGATATTTGTTTAACCATTTCCAATTACAGAGACACAAGATAGCTCACTTCTAAACACAAGATAACATTCCAGAAGTTAATCCCCCAATCCCATTATCTCTTCATCAATTAGTTTCGTTTCCTTATTATTATTATTATTTTACCTGAGCGCGATGAAACGCATTTAACGAACATATTCTCGTTGTGTGACAATATTCCTAGAACACTTTCAACCTTCCACAGCTCCTCTCCTAAGTGACACTCTAATTACACGTCGCCCTCAACCGAGCGAGAGAGGTGTGCATAAGTGTCACTTCCAAGAACACCATGCACTGAACACACTGTTATTGACATATTTTTTATTGTGTGTTCTATATTTGAAATCGCAGCCATTGAATGTGTGCCGCTGCGCCTATTGCGCAAGTAAAATGTGAAGTGTATTAAACTGTATGCTCTCTCTGGAGTTAACGCAATATGATAAAGGCTTGTAGCCCTGTCAACTCCTGCTCTGAAGCTGCGAGTCTTTTCACCTCCATGAACCTCCGGAGCACTCTCCTACTCGCTTTATTTTCTCTATTTTCCCTCTCACCCGCACGCCCACACACGCGAGTCAACACTGCCGTGCCAGGTTAGGATGGATCTCCCCTTCTCTCTCTGTACGCATTAGCTAACTTGTCAGACTTGTCCCGCAGGCGTGAAAGGCAATCTCAGCCAGTTGGGAAAACACAGTGTTCATCTGATGATACAAAATAAAGTCGGTTATAAGGAGTTTAAGGTGGTTAAAATGTTGGGTTAAATGATCACCCTTCTAGTTAGGAGCATCAAGAAAATAAAATACAAAATAAAATAATAATTAAAAAATTTACTGCAAAGACTGCTAAATAGTGAATAGAGATTGATTTAATACAAGATTTTAACTCCAGCATGGCAACAGCCACTACTAAAGAAGGGCCTATCCTCCAAATATAAAGGAAGCAGCTGTATTCACAACCTCTTACTATTGAGCTCCATCGTCCTTGAGGCTCACAAGAGTGCTCCCACACTCTGCTGAAGGAGACACAACCAGAGGGCAACCAGCTCGCCTACCTAGATATACCGCTTCATGCCGTGCCCCCCTGTGGAGGTACTTTTGACCCAGCCAGGACAGGACCCACCAAATATTTTGTGCAGTAAAATAAGCAATGCCATAATCATTACCGTGTCAGAAAGGGAGACAATTCAAATTTCTCCATAATATATATTCTTCAATACAGACAATATAGACAAGGCATGTAAGCGTACATATATGTTCGATGTGGCCATCCCGAGACCCCCAAGTGCACCGACCATTTTTTGAAAACCACTGACTCAACATGGAGCCCCTGGTGAGCTAGAGGCTACTGAATACACTGGGGGGGGGGGGCGAGATCAGGGACAACCGGCCTGTTTGCGAATGATCTAGCTGCACTCTGCCCACGAGAGCTGAAACAAAACGTCAGTTGTGCATCATGGGCACCAGTGCATCCATCCACTGTGGCCACCGGAGAGAATGTGCACATGACTTCGGCTGTTATTGTCCTCGCCTGGGTACAGTCGTGGGCCCTGGGAGATGCGTGAGCATGCTTCGTTTCACATCCCACACACAGGTTTCTATTAGCGCATTGTTTTGCACACAATGCTGGCACTGGCAGCGCCACTGGGTCGCAATAACTTAGCAGCAGCATGCACACACACACACACACACACACACACATACACACAGTCATATACTGGCATACATACACACACATGCACACACACACATGCATGCACACAAACACACAAAACTCAATCACTCTCATACACAAGTGACTCTCTCCGCATACATATGACACTCACTCTCTCATACATACACACACACACACACACACACACACATTTCATTACTTTGTGAGCGAGCACCCAGTCACACACACACACACACTTAGTAGTGTGCATTCATGTGCACACTGTATACACACGTTTACCGCGTGGT
>OOFB01019323.1:2164-15248 GCA_900323305.1 Trachyrincus murrayi
CCCCCCGGGCATCCCCCCCCCCCCCCCCCCCCCACTCTGTCTTCAACGTCCCACGCTCCCACTGCCCCGGACCGGTGATCTACACTGGTCACTGGCTGTCTCTCTCTCTCTCTCTCTCTCTCTCTCTCTCTCTCTCTCTCTCTCTCTCTCTCTCTCTCTCTCTCTCTCTCTCTCTCTCTCGCTCTCATTCTCTCCATCTCTCTCATTATCTTGCTCTCTCTCTTTCTTCTTTATCTCTCTCTCTCTCTTTCTTCTTTATATCTCTCTCTCATTCTCTCTCTCTCTCTCTCTCATTATCTTACTCTCTCTCTCTCTTTCGTCTTCATCTCTCTCTCATTCTCTTGCTATCTCTCTTTCTTTATCTCTCTCTCTGTCTTTCTCTGTCTCTCGTAGTCAGGTTTTCTCTCTTTCTTTATCTCTCTCGTTCTCTCTCTTTTCTCCCACACTGTGTGATTCTGTCTCTCTTGCTTCCTCTGTGTCTCTCTCCCTCTCTCTCTGTTTGTGTCTCTCTCTGTGCTTCTCTCTCTCTCTTCATCTGTCATTCCGGTCATTTTCATTCATATTTCGTTTCCAAATTCCTCCGACACAGACTTTGTTCGTTTGTTGGCTGTCCGGTGTCCAGCTTTACCCCTGTCGCCGTCACGTCCAAACGACGCCTCTTACACCCTAATGTCATTTTAATGGCCGTGTTTGCTCTGCCGAGACTCTGATATATGGCCTTTAATGTCCAATTCAACCTCCAAGATGTCTCCTCCGCTGTTTTTTGAAGAAGAGACCTGCAGGGTCTCTTTTCCTTCTGCACTCATAACGAGGAACAGGTTAACAAAGTCGGCACATTGAAATATCTATCTCTCTCTCTCTCTCTCTTTCTTCGTCCTCCAAGCATGCTGTCTTCATTAAGTGTCCTGACAGGCGTGCGCACATCTGCTCAGGCTCTGAGGGCCAGAGACGCGGCGTGGCCGTGGCCTTGGGTAGCTGCAGGAGGAACACGGGGAAGCAAGCGGCCGTCCAGCGCAGCGTGGAAGAAGCCCAATACGTTCTGCTCCGGGGCGGACGCCACAGCCGCCGCTGTTGAGTCGCGTCGGGTAGAATATGCCCCTGGTTGAGGAGGGAAATATTGGCCCCTTCCTGGTGTTAATGAAGCAACAAAGCGTGGACTATTCCTAGCTTCTATCCAGGCGGTGTACGGAGAGAGAGGGAGGGAAAGAGGGAGGGAGGGAGGAGAGAGAGAGAAAGGATTTGCCGGGCTGTCAGCTGACTCTAAGAGCCTTTGTATTGAAAGAGAATGGGTCGAGGGAGCCAATTGTTATGTGAGGGATTTTGGTGGTGGTGGTGGCGGTGGTGGAGGAATCATTATGCAATCATTAATCTTGGCACTTGTTTATTTGCTTTTTGGGATTAGAGCAAGTCATTCACCAGTGGCCGGTGGAGAAGGGTGGTGGTTCACCGAGAGGTAGCCGTCGCAGGTCCCACCCAATGTTAGCATAACATGCTAGCTGCCGGTGGAGTGTGTGCTTTGTGCATTGCACTGCCTAATCCTGCCCGTGTGACTATAACTGGGACAAGTGTTCGTAGGCCTATGAAAACAGCGGTGCTTGGGGTGGGCGGTGGGGGGGCGGAGGACAGTGCCTCATCTGTGAACTCTGTGTGGCAGTGGGCTCCATGCTACCCCTATGCTCCATGCTACCCCCGTCGTCTAATAATGTCTTTCATGTGGTCTGGAGGAGAAATGAAAGAAATTGCATAACGTGTGAACAACATGAACTGTGTATACAGTAGATGTGTGTGTGTGTGTGTGCGCTCAGCATGCCAGATGAGAACACAGTACACGCATGTCTTTGGTGTGAATTGTGACGGTGGGCATTAAATGGGAAATTACATTGCAGTGTCCTTGGCATGGGTAAATTGATATTGATGAATAGGAGTGGATACGCATGCATGCAGTTTCCATTCATCTCGCATCTCTCCGTCGTGGCTTTGATACTGCCAGCAGGAGAAAATAAAATAAACATGATGGGGGTTTTTTTTCTTTCCGAAAGCCTTGTGAATTTCATCAAGTTAATATTGGACGTGGTAATCAAATGAGTTCAGTGTAATCAGTTAGCACATCTAGTTAGGTTACAGCTAAATGGTATGTGATGGAGGTGTTCACAGCCACTTATTGAGACGCTAATAGCCAGGAGCGTTGTATATTGATTAGAGAATGCCTCCATCTCCCACTTTAATTTGATCCACACCTGCAAGAGTAAATGGTCTAAAAAGCTAAAAAGTGTGTGTGTGTGTGTGTGTGTGTGTGTGTGTGTGTGTGTGTGTGTGTGTGTGTGTGTGTGTGTGTGTGTGTGTGTGTGTGTGTGTGTGTGTGTGTGATGTCTACGCTCGTACGTCTGCATGCGTCTCTCTCCATCTCTCTCTCTCACTAGTGTATTTACCGTATTCATATCTACCTCATACCTTATTCTGTATATAACATCTACTACTAGCATTACTTGTATTTACTCTGTTCACACTGCATATATCTTATTTCTATCTTATTTATTATATATTCCACTATACATATGTATATAGTCTGCACCTTACTGCTTTTTTTTTGCACTTCTGGTTAGATGCTAAGTTGCTAACTGCATTTCATTGTCTCTGTACTTGTACTCTGTCTCTGTACTTGTACTCTGTCTATGTACTCAGTACTTGTACTCTGTCTTTGTACTCTGTACTTGTACTCTGTCTCTGTACTTGTACTCTGTCTCTGTACTTGTGCTCTGTCTCTGTACTTGTACACGCAATGGCAATAAAGTTGAATCTAATCTTATCAAATCAACTCAAATTTCAATTCCATTTAAATTTCAAGGTGCTTTATTGGCATGACAAAATCGACTATTTATATTGCCAAAGCAAACATCAATTGTCATAAATTGATATATAGTGTTATCACGAGAGTGTTATGATATATAGAAAGTATTAATATATTATATATATGAATACTCTCTCACTCTATCTCTTGCTGTGTGTGTGTGTGTGTGTGTGTGTGTGTTCATCCGTACACCTCTGTGTTGCATGATGTAAATGAGCCGGAGTATAAGGACCACAGCACAATGTGCTCGAGGTACAACAGAGAAAGAGACGAAAAAAGGCCAGAGCCTCACCGGCTGTTTGAGAAAGCCCCCCCTCACCCCCACCCCCATCCACACACACCCCACCCATGACACTGGTAATCCAGTGGAAAGGTTGGGTGCTTCTGGTTTCAGCTCTATCAGACTGTGGATCTGTGAGCAGCAGGATTCGGTATCCCCAGCTAATGTAACAAGGCTCATTTGTCTCAATCACACGTCCTTGGGAGTATCGGCTGGCCATTGATCTCATTCATCTTCCCCTCGCTCGTCCTTGCCTGCACTTTCTCAGCCGATGGAAAACACGGGACCTTCACGCTGAATGGCAGAGGTTTGGTAACACTGTAGCACTGCATCAGGCCATAGAAAGACAATATATGCGGTGAGGATCGGATCGGCGGCACGGTGTACGGTGTGAGCTCGACGGTGTGAGCTAATTGTGTCTTCATGTCTTATAAAATACTAATCTAAATAGCCAAACAAAAAGGACTAAATACCAACATTTGGACTGGACTTTTTTGTATATGCTGAAAATGCAATTGGATGATTTTTCACCAAGTTAGAGTGTGTGTGTGTTTTATTTTATCTCTGCTCCTCGCTGCTTTAGTTTGCATCTCTCCAGTGGCAGACAGATCTGAAAGAAACCAAGTGACGTTGAGTAAACTGTAATGAAGCCTAAGAAATGGCACTGCCTTTCTTTGTGTGTCTGCGCATCTCTGATCCGCGAGGAAAGTTTGTCTCACAAATCATTACAAACATAAAACACAGAGTCACGGAGGAAGAAGCAAACTTGTCATCCTATTGTCTCTCTCGGTTCGATACGTATAGGGCTAACCCTGGCGTAGACGGCTCTGAAGTCCACTCAAACAGAGTTTCATTCACACAGAGGAGATCCGACACACAGCCAGGTAGATGGATGGATAGATAGATAGATACCTTAGATATATATACTGGATAGGTATACTTGATCCAGCAACACACACACACACACACACACACACACACACACACACACACACACACACACAAACTGAAGTCAGACTTCAGTGGAAACGCTGATGGCTGCCATTACTGTACATTTCCCCCCCCCTCCACCCCCTTTCTCTGATGGAGCAAATCAAGCTAGTGATTACTATCTGGCCCCTCGCAGCCATGGCTACGCAGTCTGGAAACATGTTCCTCTCAGGAGACCACAGAGAGGGACAATTACTGTGGCCTGTCTATTTGTCTGTCCATCTTTCCATCCATCTGCCCATCATTCAATGATGGACAAATGGATGGCCTGTCTGTCTGTCTCTCTGTGTCTGTCTGTGTATATATCTGAATGTCTGTCTGTCTGTATATATATATGTCTGTCTGTTTGTCTGTCTTTTAATACATACTCTTTTTATATATCTACTTTTAATATGTGTGTAATCTTTTAGTTCTGAAGGAATCCAATGATATTTCGGTAGCAGGAGGCTAAGTTGTGCCACCATCAGGCTCGCTAGGCCTTGGAGACGTATATAGCCGACTAAAACGCTCCCCCACAATGAAAGATTTACCCACCTTCTGTTCCGTCTGAATACAGCAGCACTGTGTCCTCCACCAGCACCACAGCAGAGCAGAACCCTCTGTTTGTCCTGTGTGACTTAAGCCTTTTAAAGGTGCATGGTTCACGTTCATTTTTTTCGATTTCAGCTGTGAAATATTCTATATTGATTAACGTAGCCTACTTAGAATGTAGATAGTATTATATTCACACCATTACCTTCAATGAAAGTGTGGTAATGTACTAACTAACATTCACATGCATCTTGGAAATACCTCCATGTCACCCAGAATCCCCCACCCACATGTTCTATCTTGAGGTCTGTGAGAAATATATGTTGCATATCAATATGCATTTGAAGTCTCTTTATGAAAGTTTCCACTGTGATGTGAGGTTCTTTTTTTTATTATTTTCATTATTAATCTCATGGTTTACTATGACTAACTAGGGATGACAGAATTAATAAGCAAGTGGCATCTGCAGATCTCCCCGTATTTTGCCATTGGAGGCTGGAGTGTGTGTCAATTTATCTTCTGGCGTGTGTGTCTCCGGCACATTTGCACGACTTTACCTGCTGTCACTGCATGCACAGACAGAGACGGTGTGTGTGTGTGTGTGTGTGTGTGTGTGTGTGTGTGTGTGTGTGTGTGTGTGTGTGTGTGTGGTGGTGTAGGAGGAGGCGGGGGGTTGCCACACACATGCTCCCCTTCATTGTGCTCGTCTGCGCGGTAAAGCCAGGCTTCTTGGTGGTTTCCCCTGGAGTGCAGGTGCACAGACTCCCAGACAGGAAGCTCGTCAATCTTTGCCACGGCAACCCATAAATTAGCGCCCAAATTATTGTTCCGGCAGTTGACGGAAGAGACACCGGCGGAAAGAAAAGTCTTGCGCTGTGGTTTGGGAATACTGCCACTCTGCGTGCGTGGAAGGTGTCAGAATGCATTTCAATGGGCCAGTCAGCGAAACACAGGCGGAGATATGAGGAGAGAAACGCTGCTGTGTTGTACAGGCAGCGCTGAAATATTAATAGGCCTCACTCACAAACAAACATAGAGCAGCACGCCTGAGTTCACACAGAAGGCAGCCCGGGGCCTGGGCCGCGGCTTGCGCTCTTTCTCCGAAGGCGCTCCTATGTTAAGGAATAACAGGAAGGCGGTTTGTAAAAGCCTTTAGCGGTCTTCAGAAAACTGGAATATCCCTTTTAATGGAGCTGTTATTTAGGTGTTGGGGATCACAGCCTAGCGCTCGCAGGTGATAGGGGGGGACTGAGTAGACGGCAAAATGTGTCAATTATGTATTAGCTTCCTCTCATGCTCAAGATATTGTCGGTGACTTCAGCATGTTTCTGCGTTTAACGGAGGCTGGAGAAAATTATCATTCTCAAATTTGGCCTGCAAGTGAATTTCTTAGTGCATTTTTCTTTCTCTTTGTAGCAATAACCTGTAAAAACTCTTATGACATGCCGATGACCAACAACCATCATTTGCCGCTGATATTTAAATATAATAATTATATTTTTCATAAATGACAATAAAAAAAGTATTACCTTCTGTGACTCCACGTGACAGCAGTTGCACTGTCACATTAAGAGAGGCAACATTCAGATTGGAGCTCTTGTTGGGCTGTTTCCTTTTCCTGTCTGTTTCCGGTCTGTTTTGATCGTGTTTATCGAATGACAGCTCATATACCGAAGGAGGGAATTAATGTAGCGGTACATAAATTACAGCAAATGTAACTCGTGAAAATTGTAAATGTAGCTAGTTCAGTGAGCATGGTAGGGTTTTGTTTTTTTGCCTCAGTGTACATATTATATTTAACAAAAAAGATAAGTATTTTCTTGCAGTCCTCTTAGTGAGCAGACACTGGGTGTTTTCTATGTGTGTACGTTACATTGTTGAAGGACTATTAGTTGGCTGGGTGGGAGACTCTGTGTTAATCCACGCTGTCTCCCATTTGCTTGCATAATGTTGCTCATGAGCCCACATGCTGTCGCCATTTGATCATTGACAGCTGTCAGCGTCTCGCTATCACAACATACATCCCCTTACCGCCAGGGCCAACACTCTATGCAACAACTGCTGTCGAACAACTGCTGCTGAGAAAGCTTGATAAGGAAAACCAGCGTTTTATTCACACATCCATAGCAGAATATATATTTTGTGTCCTTTTAAAAAATGGTCCGACTCACCAAAGGGCGACATTTTGTCGTTTTGTCGCGGGCAACATCAAATGTATTTGAGAAAGATCAAATCATATTTCATACATCCGAGATCAAATGATATGTGAAAGATCAGTCCTTAGTCGGCAACATTCATTTGAAGTGCCACAACTATCACAAATGATAATTTGTGAGGAGATGAGCAAATGGTCAAAGTCAGGGATGGGTTAATCTCTGGGCGTTATGACGACGGCCCGGGCATGGGACTGTAATGTAAGGGATAATCGTAATCCTTCAGTGCTGTGTCAGTGGTCTATGAGTGCACTGGGGGCAGCCAGGAGCTGGGGGCGAATTGTAATTTCCTGTGTTTATTTTTGTCTTTTTTTTTTGTTTTATTTGGGATTTCATCGTACGCATGTAGATTTTTTAAGCCTAATGGAAACTTCTTGTTCTCCGGTAGACTATGCGTCCGCCGCCTAACAGACTTCATGTTAGCCGTTAGCATTCACATGGCCAAAACAGTGGCAGGTCTTGGCAGGTGCTGTAGCTACAGCTAGCTATAGCAACAAGCTGGCCGGGCTGGGCTGTGTGGGGGCACAGTACGAATCACAGGGGGTCTGCGGTGCCTCTATTGTACATGTGCTCTGAACACCATCACCGTCATCCCCTCAGAGGAGGGTCGTTGGTGAATCATTGTCCTTGAACCATTCAGCCTCAGCAGAAAGCTCTGCCTGTCCCCACAACGGGGACAAACAAACTTCACCATTACCCCTGCCCCTATGTTCTCTATCTTCCCTCACCACCTGCGTGGCCATTGTCCGCCACATCACCCAGCATGCCTCACCTCCACCCTCGCTCGCTTGCTTCCGGGACGTAGGTCTTTCGGTACCACCGCCATCGACCGGCCGGCGCTAACGTTGGCGCGGCCCGGGTTGCCGCGTGACAACAGGCAGCACATTATCTCAGCGTCTCAGCGAGGGCTCTTTGAAGTGGCCCTGGATGATGTGGTGGTGACTGGCTCACGCAGCGCCGCTGTGAGGAGCAGGGTGGGCTTTAGCACGGCCGGCCCCGTCTCACTGTGGCTGGCTTTGATGTCCTAAACATCGCAGGGCTGGCTGGTTGGCTGGCTGGCTGGCTGGCTGGCTGGCTGGCTGGCTGGCTGAATGGGATCAGTGACAGCATGCTGGTCAGGCCCATTGCAGCCAGCTGCCCGTTTCACACCAAGAGGCAGTTAACATCACGGCCCGTGTCAATAGATATCGACTTCCAGATTGGGAGTACTTATAGGCAAAGGTTTTTTTTTTGTCTTGTTTGAGTGGCTCCCTTGTGTGATCCCGAGTCTATAAATGATTCCCATTGTCTGAAGTGCAACTTAGGGGCCTCCGGGGGGGGGCTAGAGTCATTCAAGAGGCACCATCGTAGCGTTTATAAGACCACAGGCCAGGACCGATGGAACGGGTGACTCAATGGTGCATCTGATCTCCATGTTATTAATTAGTCATATTTATTCTCTCCAGCCTTTTGAAAGGAGCTGCATATATTCCCGTTATGGAAACGAGTAGAGATTCAGACTCGGAGGTCTTTTTTTTCCTATTTTCTTTCTTCACGTCACAACAAAGCTTCCTTCAGCCAGTCTGAAGACGAGGCCTTTAAACCGATGAGTGCACGGAGCATCTTGGGGCTCAAGCAACTTGGGGCTCATACAGCGGTGGTGAGAGAGTGAGAGAGCGAGAGAGAGAGAGCGAGAGAGACTGAGAGACTTAGCTTGTGAGTCTGTGTGCGCGCTCCCGTCCCACCTTCCTTCTAGATGGTGCTTTGTGAGGCATGCTTTGTGTGTATGTACGTACGTACGTAGTAGGGCCCCCTGTCTGGCCTGGCAAGCCCTCGTCTCTGCTCCCACGTCCTTCACCTGATGTGGCACAGCCCCCGTCAGGCCTGAGCAAGTGCCCAGCCAGCCGTGCGTCTTCCGGGGGAGATGAAGGCATCTTGCAGCAACACTGTGGGTTAGGCTGAGTGGGGGACGGGGATGGGGGGGGGGGGTTAGCAGTAGCCTAAGCCTGGAGCTGTCAGAGGCTCGAGACGCAGAGCCAAGAACCTTGTGGGCTGGAGAGGAGAGGGGTGGGTGTGGGTGTGGGTTGGGGTTGGGTCGGGTGCTCGACTCGCTGGAGGAGAGGAGATCCACAGTCACGGCCCTGCACTGCCACCCGATGGCCGGGGCCCGTCTCTGCAGGCGCCCACTCGGCCACGACCACAGCGAGTCATAATCACGCCATGCTTCGCCTGCCGCAAGAGCATGTCCGAACAAATTATGTAAGCAATCAGGCTGAAAACGCTGAAGGAATGGAAAGCACCCTGAAATGCTAATGTTCATGCAGAGGGAACACAAAAACAAACACTGGCAGCGCGCTGTCCACAAGGCGGGAGCCCGCACGGAGATGAGCTTGAACAGAATAACAAGCCAAGTGAGCGAATGGTTGCTTATGAATTAACCCTCCTTGATTAGGATATAAGCGCCTGCCTCCCGCCTCCATAACAGGCTAACAAGCTAGCCCACTCTGTGGCGAGGTGGCCTTACGTCACCTCCTGCTGTATGAGACAATCCTATATTTACTCACAGTTATTTTCAGTTATTTGTTTTTTAGCGGTGGGAAAATTGAGCGCGCATGTTTCCCCCCGTGTCATCGTTAATTTGACTGAAATGCCGGCTAATTCTATGTAAACAAGGCCAGTCGCGTGTTGAATCCTGCGGATCCCCGAGGAGAACATGGGGACAGTGGACAACAGTGTGTCAATGGGGGGGGGGGGCTTCTGTCTAAATGAACGGTGGAAAAGGGTTAGGACATGCCAACTGCTAGCTTTAAAGAATAAAACGTTCGAAGCCGGTGTGCTTTTGAAGCAGCGTGCTCACACAGGCCTCCAGGGTTAGCGGAGGATTACAGGCTGTGTGTTTTAAGGACCTCCCCCTGGGTTCGCCACGGGGACCCGATATTATCCACATGACACAACACAACCCCCCGCACCCCCCCCCCCCCAATCCCCCCGAGGGCTGATTCAAATGGGCAGAGCCCCGGGAGCAAAAAAGGCACGTTTGATGTGATCAAATTTTTTTTTTTAAGCCGGGCTTGGCTGTTAAGGTGCAGCGGTGGATACACAGCGCCCGCTAGGCTCGGATAAAACACGGCGCCCTGGAGTCGACACTTAGGGCTGACCGGAGGGGAGAGGCTGATGTAACACTCTGACATAGTGAAATGTACCACTAACACTATTATTGTGTCTCATTAGGGCAATGCGGCGATGTACTTCCCTCATTGGAGTCGACGCTCCACCTCGCAGTGTTGCTCAGTGTCGGCCGGCTAACTGCCGGGACAATTGTAACGCAAAGTACATGTGATCACCGTGTGATCATTTTCAATCATATCTGAAAAACACGTATGTCATTAAAGTCAGTGTAGAGTGTTCTCCTTCAATCAGATGACATCTAATTCAAATGATTCAAAACATTGAAATACAACGTGGGTATCTAACAGGATACCCATGTTTTGGAACCACAAAGGGGCCACTATTATTACATGCACCTGTAATATCGTACGTCATTTCTTTCTTCTTGTTGATTAAATCTTTGCATGGAGATGGGACACTCGATCCTTAAGTTCCCCGGTGTGGCCAGCGGCCTCCATCATGGCGGCACGTGGCGGTTCTGCACAGAGGAGCTTTCCTTTGACCTTTCTTTACGTAAAGACACACGCAGCGCACTGATCCGGGGCCGGGCCCTCCTGGCTCCACCGTGCACACGGCCGGGATGATCGGAGGATCTTAGATGTTAGGCTGTGAAGGCCGAGATCTCTGGAGGATGACAGAAGGGAGGGAGGAGACAGAGGATGGAGGGGGAGGGAGGAGCGAGAGGATGGAGGGGGAGGGAGGAGAGAGAGGAGGGAGGATGGAGGGGGAGGGAGGAGAGAGAGGATGGAGGGAGGGAGGAGAGAGAGGATGGAGGGGGAGGGAGGAGAGAGAGGATGGAGGGGGAGGGAGGAGAGAGGATGGAGGAGAGAGAGGATGGAGAGAGGGAGGAGAAAGAGGATGGAGGGAGGGAGGAATGGTGGGAGGGGAGAGGAGAGAGAGAGGATGAAGGAGGAGGAGAGAGAGAGTTTGAGCTAAATGTTGCATCAGTGGCTGCAGTGATATGTGTGTGTGTGTGTGTGTGTGTGTGAAGCCTGTGTGTTCTGTTCTGCCGTGTCCTGTTGGGACCCCCGATGGTCTGGTCCTGCGGGGGAGGGTGGGTGAGGCTGTCCCCCCAACTCTGTTTGTTGTCCTCCATCGCTGGCACATCACAGACCTGTCAGCTGCAACACGCGGACACACACACACACACACACACACACACACACGCCTATACAAACCATCAGCTTTTTAAAGGTTTGAAGTTTAGGAGAAAGCGGAACATTAAGTTTTTCCAACAGGAGAGTTCTCTCATGTCACTGTCTTTCTGTCATTTCTTGCTACTGTTATGCGCTGTGTGTTGTTGTATTAAGATGTACGGGTAGTTTGGGACACGTTCCCTTGCGCATGTTGTGCTCAGGATGCAAGTCGACACCATATTATTTGCTGCTGGTGAGAAGTTAAAATGGCCACCTCATCACACGTCCAACTCCATTAATAAGTGAGGTTCCAAAACCAACCGATAACACATTGTTTTATTTTAATAAGCGGCACTTCTCTGCTCTTTCACGGAGCAACGCAATCCCTGATGGCTGGAGTGTTGTATAGTGCCTTATGACTGAGTAATATGTTAATATTTTCCTCTTCTTCTGCTTCTTCTTCTGCTTCTTCCTTCCAGCTCAAATCGAAATAATTCCCTGCAAGATCTGTGGAGACAAATCATCAGGCATCCACTATGGCGTGATAACATGTGAGGGCTGTAAGGTAAGAACCCGGAGCTAGTGTTCCCTCTGTGTGTGCATGTGTGTGTTTGTGTTCCCTCTGTGTGTGTGTGTGTGTGTGTGTGTGTGTGTGTGTGTGTGTGTGTGTGTGTGTGTGTGTGTGTGTGTGTGTGTGTGTGTGTGTGTGTGTGTGTGTGTGTGTGTGTGTGTGTGTGTGTGTGTGTGTGTGTTGGCGTTCCGTGTGTGTGTGTGTCTTGTGTGGGCAGCAAGGTAAAAAGGCTAACTTTGAGGAACTAAAGGGAAGTGTTAAAGCAAACTTTTGTTTATTTTATATATACCAAGATTTGGCGGGAAGGGAGTGGGTGTCGAACATGCCGAACGTGCAGCATTGCTGTGATCATCATCACACTGGTCAAGCGCCACGGAGGACACAATGGAATAAAAACAACACGACTAATAATACAAAGTTGTTCCTCTGCCCGCCTCTGTCTTTTCACTTTTTGTTTTTCTCCTCGTTTGTTTTCGCTGGAGCCTCTTGAAATAAATCCATCAAAGGGAGAGTTCTTTGAATCGCAGCAGATTGTTGGCTGTTTTGCTACACGGTGTCGCATTCATTGAAGCCTCTTTTTGTTCTGTTTTCAAATGCACCAGCCATTCACAGTGAGCGCAATTTTGTGCTTAGAGTGTATTTCTGTCTCTGTTCTTGTCACCGCACTCATCATTAGCATTCCTCTGCCTGCCTGCACCTCTGCTGCCTGCGTGTGTGCGTGTGCGTGTGCGTGTGTGTGTGTGTGTGTGTGTGTGTGTGAGAGAGAGAGAGCGAGACAGAGAGAGTGCGAGTGAGCATGCGCTGCTTTCAGACTGTCTTTCCCAGCGCTCCACTCCCTCGCCCAGGAGTCAGGAGAAACAAAACACAAAAGAATAAACTGCTGAAATGTATCTTTAATGATCGCTAATTAGTCCAGGCAGAGAGGCTGCTGATGATATGTGCGAGCACAAGAGTTTGGACCATAAATCATAGCATTATTAAAGAGCGCTGCCTGTCACCGGCAGTTATAGCCCGCTTCCATAATGGCTTCCATTAGAAAGCAACTTGGCAGCTGTCAGCTGTTTTCTTGTAATTAAACAGCCAATGAGCAGCTAATTAAGACATATGTGCGGAGCAGTAGAGTGGTGCATGTTAATGACATGCTGGAATCAATTCATTAAGTCAAAGAGACTGAGGAATCCAATCGGTGTGTGTGTGTGTGTGTGTGTGTGTGTGTGTGTGTGTGTGTGTGTGTGTGTGTGTGTGTGTGTGTGTGTGTGTGTGTGTGTGTGTGTGTGTGTGTGTGTGCGTATGCAATCCTTTAGCGATGCAACAAGCATTGTGCTAATGAACACTAACAATAACCCGTGGAATAAAACACCAGCCTCC
>OOFB01019324.1:25307-46300 GCA_900323305.1 Trachyrincus murrayi
ATAATAATATTATAGTATAATACTATAATAATACTATAATAATAATACTATAATAAAAATACCAAATAATAATACTAAATAATACTATAATAATACAAAATAGATAATACAATATTATAGGTTATATCAGAGCATTCAAATTATTATTATTATTATTATTATTATTATTATTATTATTAAGCCTGTTATCCCGGTCGTACGTGTGAGCAGGCAGTTTGTGGAGGCGTGTGGGCGTGGCCTGGGCATCAACGAGCGTCTCATCAAAGAGGACCAGCAGGAGTACCACGACGAGATGAAGGCCAACCACAGAGACCTCGCCCGGGAGCTCTCAGCTATCATGCACGAGCAGGTGAGGTCACTGCTGGAAAGTAGCGTCGTTTGTAGACCGACCGTCTAACCCATGTCTTTCTTTCTGTATCTTTATATATTTGTATCTTTCTTTTGTTCTTTCTTTGTGCTGTCACGAGCAGATCGGATGGTAACGTAACCTGTACTCACAAACACTAATGTACTCATTTATATCCCATAGTTAGAACTGGTTCTTCGTGTGTCTGTCATAACTGTTCTCCTCTGTCTCCTCTCTCTCTCACAGATCAGTACAGCGGAAGACGGTCTGAAAAGCGTCCTCCCGGACTCTCTTCACATCTTCAACGCCATCAGTGGCACCCCGACCGGCGCCACCATCCAGGGCATCCCCAGCACCTCCTCGGTGGTATGACCCCGGCACGGAGGACCCCACACCTCCACACCCGGCCCCGGGAACCCGCCGAACCGGGGGGGGGTGGAACGGGGGGCGTACCAGCTGCCATTCCTCTGCTCTTCGTGATTCCGGTTCTCCTTCTGACTATCTTGTCGGTTAGTCGTTCCATGTGTATGCACGTCATACACACACACACACACACACACACACACACACACACACACACACAGGAGCGCGCGCACACAGTTTGGTCGCTGTTGTGGGTTTGGTGCAATGGCGTTCTTCCTGGACCGTGAAAGAGGACGTGGTGGCGAGGCGAAGGGCCGACGTCGGGAGATGATAAGGAGACGGGGGCCGAGGAGTCGCTGCTGAGCGGCCAGGCCAACAGACACGTGTCCTGTTGAGTTGTCCTGAACTATATATCCATCGTCTCCTCTGTTGCCTAAAGACATTCCTGCTGGAATCTGAAACAAACCAAACCACAGTATATGCATCCCCCTCGGCCCTACAGCCTCTTTTACCCGTGTTGGTTTTGATAATGCGATTATGTTTTGTATGTACAGTATTTTACTTTTTTACAAGTATCTTAAATTTCCTGATGGACAGTTTATGCTGCATACACTCATTCCCCCATACATTTAGTTACACATATTTGCAAAAGAGCCTCCTATGAACATATTAACATTCAACCTTAATCACTTCAATGTCTTAGAATGGGAATGTTGTAGTTTTTTATATTTAAGCCATTGCATACAGTCAGTGTATTCAAATGTGTTCATTCTTGTATGTATATATTAAAAAGGAGTGTGTGCAATATTTGTCTTTGGCAAAATATCTGGACTCATACACTGAAAAGATGATGCACACCTTCTTGCCAAAGCAGTGAGGTGTGGCACAGGAGTCCTGGCCTACTGTGGAAGAAATATGAAGCTTTTACCATTTTAGTGTTCAGTGAAATGTTTATAAGAAAATATATATATCTTCTATTTGGTAGGCAATGCGTTTTTATTAGTTTTTTTATTTTTTATTTAACAGAAAATCACTGTTCTGCTGTAAACTGCTCCCTAATGCTTTTCTTTTTAAATAAAAATCACTCATATTTCTTCACTTTTACAAAGGAGGCCCTTTAATTATTGTATTTTACATTCACCTTTAGTCACTAAATGTGTACTTTTTTTACCCAAAGTGACTATCAACCAACGCATACAATCAAAAGTGCTGCACCACCAAGTAAAAAACAAAAATGTTTTGTGCATAATAGTTACACCTCAGATAACAGACTTAATAAACAGATTGAACATTTCTAACTTCAACTTCATTGAATCTTTGTGCAATGTTTTGGTCGGTTAATACAGCCAATATTAACTCCTGTATTGCTGGGGGGTGTTATCAATTGTATTTTAACAACAGGTGGGTTTTGTGGGAGTGTATATAAGTAACTGGGAGTCAACTCGTGCACCTACCACACACTAGGTGCTATAAAACGGGACACAGTCCACCTGGGAGACTTATCAAGGAGCTAATAACAACCTGACATAAAGGCCTGGTCTAGCTCTGCCCTCTCGCTGCTATACTGGATTAATTGATCTTTAAGAAGTCACAAAACTACAAACGTGAGAGGATTACAGGCAGTGTCTATACTCCACAATCATGGCTGGTGCGTTTAGGGCTTGTTCTTTTCATATTTCTATGTTCATTTCATATGCATGTGTTCATAAATCAGGACAACATCTTTTAAAATGTCACTTGTATTGTGCATGCAGATCACGAGGATCTCAAGAAAAAGGAGAAGGGAAAGGTAAATATATGAAAACTTTGTCATTAAGTTCACGTTTTCAGTGTTATGGTTTAATGATGAGTAGAATATAGATATACATACATTGTCACTATCGTTTCTGATTCTTCCACACCTATGATAACTCGTAGTTCTGAAGTGTATTCTATACTACATATATTATAGTATTGCACTACTGGTAAACTGTGAGTCAGCGTCTCCTTTTCCTCTCAGAATATAGAAGTGTGCGGCTATCCCCTGAGCATTTTCTTCATCGTTGTGAATGAGTTCTGTGAGAGGTTCTCCTACTATGGCATGCGTGGTGAGACTCTATTTTGTACTTTTTATTGTGTTGTTTTTTTGCTGTATTTGGCCTCTTTCCCAGGCCGTGTTCGTAAATTAGACACTAACACTTTACAATAAGAGTACATTAATTAACCATTAATGAACATTAGTTAATGCAGTAATAAGCATTAACTAACAGTTCATTAACAGTTAACTAATGGTCTAGTACAGTGGTTCTCAACTGGTCTAGCCTCAGGACCCACATATGTCATTAAACCAGTGGTTCTCAACTGGTCTAGCCTCAGGACCCACATGTGTCATTAGTCATTAAGTCACGACCCAAAAATGATTTATTTACCAATATTGCAGTAAACAATGGCTTCATGCACTGCACAAAAAGCTGCAACAATTGGGGCAAAACTCAATGAAATAGTAAGCCATTGAAACATGAATTAACATTGAAACATGAGCTAATTCATGGGCTTCTTTCTAAAGATTAAGGTTTGGCATATGCTCTGCAACCCCGACAGAATCACTGATCTAGTAATAATTTACTAATGGTGGTCATGTTTACTAAGGTATTCATTTAGACATTACTTAATAGGGTTAGGGTTAACCCTACCCTAACCCACTACCCCTAACCCTCACCTTAACCCCTATGCTAATGCTATATAATAATGCTTATTACTGCATTAACTAATGTTAATTGATGGTTAATTAATGTACCCTTATTGTGTTACCAAAAATGGAACAAAAACCAGTTCTACACATAGATTGTCATCATAACTCATCACAGCTCAGTGAGCTATGGGCCTTGTTATCTAATAGCTGTATCCCTGTCTGTCTGTTGGCAGCCGTGCTAGTCCTGTACTTCAGGTACTTTCTACGATGGGAGGAAGACTTGGCCACCTCCATTTACCATGCGTTCGTGGCCCTGTGCTACCTGACCCCCATTCTGGGGGCCGTCGTGGCTGACTCCTGGCTGGGGAAGTTTAAGTGAGTGTCTGCATCAAGCTCTGTGCCATTTGGTTTTTCTTCAATAAACTCCCAAGGGGACATTTGGGTGCATGCCTTTTTAACTAGTTTCTCAAGTTGCTACTGGAAAACGTACATAGTGCGGGTTTAACTTTATTGGTTTCTAAAGCGAATGCCACATGCAAAGCTGACCGATGACCTTTGACCTCTTGCTCCCTGTAGGACCATCATCTACCTGTCTATTGTTTATGCTCTCGGACAGATTGTGATGGCCATCAGCGCTATCCATGACATCACGGACATGGACAAAGACGGGACGCCCGACAACATGACGTTCCACATGTGGGTTTTTATTATTTCACCATATAGCAACATGCGCACTAATCATGATAAGACATCACTATAGCGACACCTCCCATACAGTACAGTCGTGGTGATTAAAGGTGCTTCCAGATTCCAGCGTTGTAAAGAGAGAGAGAGCAGGAAAGAGCAGAAGAGAGCACGATTTTGAAATTAAACAACCAAACAAATTTCCCCTCCCTCCCTACGTTTCTCCACCATTGAGAAGTGTTGCATTTCACCCACCTGTGATTGACAGGCAAGAGGGATTCCCCAAACCAATCACGGAAGAGATGCCCTGATTGGTTAGAAATGAGCCGGGAGCGGTCTAAAATCTAAATTGTCTCATACAGAGGCAGGCGCAGTCAACTCGAACATTCAGATATTCTCACAGCGCATTTCACTCACTGATAGTTGATGGATGGCTATGTAATTTCTAACAAATTACACTCAAATAATAGCTCTTAAATCTTACCCACTACAACCCCTTTAATGCACATGCCTGCGTTGCTGATGGAGTTGTTTCTGTCCTACATGCAGCGCCCTGGCCATGCTGGGTCTGGTCCTCATTGCTCTGGGCACCGGGGGAATCAAGCCATGCGTGGCGGCCTTCGGTGGAGACCAGTTTAAGGACCACCAGGTGAGTATTACTACAGGAAGTACAGGAACTGGATTCCCACTGTTTGCTGTGTTCACATGGTGTGTGTGTGTGTGTGCATACGGTGCGTTGCATTGCACTACATGCGTGGAATTCACTGAGACGTGGCGGCCGCGTGCTTCCTCCCCCCCCAGGAACGACAGCGCAGTACCTTCTTCTCGGTCTTCTACTTGTGTATCAACGCCGGGAGTCTGCTGTCCACCATTATAACGCCCATCCTCAGGGGTAAGTCACAACGGGAAACTTTAGAGCAAAATGTCCCTTTTAACATTTATCCATCCACAAGCGTCATCACGAATTAAATTGTGACATAATAATGAATTCAATAATAATAATCGTTAATACAAAAAAATTAATTGAGTAAGAAATGAGGGGAACAAGTGGATGTTGACATGACACCAAAGCAGTCCTTTTTTAACCTGTGATTTCATCTGTTCTCTATCTGCAGCCCAGGAGTGTGGAATCCACGTTCCGCAGAAATGTTACTCTCTGGCCTTCGGCGTTCCGGCAGCACTCATGGTGGTGGCACTTGGTACGTATGTCTCTGACTGTCACCAGCTTTACAATATATACCGTATAAAAGTATAGCGTCGTGGTAAGTATAGTATGTATCATGAGCCCAGTAAAGCAGCATTGTCCTTACAGTTGTGTTCATCGCCGGGAGTGGCATGTACTACAAAGCTGAACCCCAGGGAAATATCATGTTGGATGTATGCAAATGTATTGGGGTGAGTATAGATATAGATCATCATCATGATCATCATCGGTAGTTAAGTAAGTGTAATTTAGCAATTTAATTTGTTCATTTGCGCTCCTATTGTTCAGTTTGCCGTTAAAAACCGCTACAGACACAGAAGCGCTGAATACCCAAAGAAGACTCACTGGATGGACTGGGCAGAAGAGAGATATGAAGTACAACTTTTGTATACAAGTTATACACTTTGAATATGGTATATATGTGCCTTTATTCAACTGTTCATACCTTCTCGCTCTGCTCTGATAGAAACTCCTCATCGCCCAAATCAAAATGGTGCTCAAAGTTCTCTTTCTGTACATTCCCCTTCCGATGTTCTGGACACTATTTGACCAAAAGGTAATTTTTTTATTGAACCCAGTTTTACGATAACATTTGATATCTAAAGCATAGTTCATGGTGGTCTAAAGTTGATGTTAATTGTCACATGCCATTAATCCACAGGGCTCAAGATGGACTTTCCAGGCCGCCACTATGGATGGAAACTTTGTATGCATCACATTTATTCACCCATTAACATAACAATATAAAGTGTTGCTTCAGTCTTGCTAAGCACTCCACTGTCTCCTTTAGGGTTTGCTTATTCTACAGCCGGACCAAATGCAGGTAAGCCACAGGAGTGAATTGTGTTGACTTGTGACGATTTATGTAACGATTCTTTTTTCCATTAATCGATTAATCATTTAGTCTAGAAAATGCCATCACAAGTTACCAGAGTCCAAAGTGATTTCTTAAATTTGCTTGCTTTATCTAACAAGCAGCCAGAACGATTAATTGATTATAAAAATTCGATTCAATACATTTTGTGTCGATCGACTCATCGATGAATGGACTAATCGTTGCAGCCCTGATGTTGAGTGAGGATCAACAGGTGTCACTTAACATAGCTTCATGTTATTCTCCCTCACTATTCTTTACAACGTCTGTTTCTGATAGACTGTGAACCCCATTCTCATCCTGACCCTGGTCCCCATCATGGACCGTGTTGTTTACCCTCTGATCAGAAAATGTGGTCTGAATTTCTCGTAAGTCTGCTGGCTACTCTTCATACCAACAAGTACATTGAAGATCGTGAATACAGGACAACGACAACGGTTGTGGAAACACAGACGTTAATATAATCAGCAAGATCTTGTGAAATGCCTGTGGCATACATATTTCTTGTTTAACATTTGAAGATGGATCTGAGAAGGTGTGACTTAGTGCTCTTTCCACAGACCTCTGAAAAGGATGACTGTTGGCATGTTTCTGGCAGCCATGGCTTTTGTTGCTGCAGCCCTGGTTCAGATTGAAATTGACGTGAGTATCTGGCAATAGTTTACACACCACAGTGGTATGAAATCTACCTAAACTTGGTATAGTATAATGAAGTCTAATGGTTAACATACCATTTGGTGCAAAATAACAGAAATTATTTGTAGATTTCTTACTGGTTCTCAAGAGATCGTAACAAACAATGTGCTAACTACTAGTACCTACGTACCACTTTTCAGAAAACATTGCCTGTCTTCCCTTCCGGCATCCAAAGTCAGCTCAAAACTATCAACATTGGCAGTAATGTGACAGTAATGCTGCCTCAACACTCAGTACATCTGGCTCCGGGTCAAGTAAGTCACCACGAACCCCAGCCCAACTGTAGTCGTTTTTTATGCTTTTTACAAAAATAATTTACTACTTTTTTCAGTTTTTAGTTATATATTTTAGTTAATATTTTTATTGAAGATTTGGAAACTTGACATTCTTGGAGTAAAGTAATTGTTTTCACATTTCTCATGTTGAATATAAAATTCCCTTTGATCCAATAAAAACAAAACATAAATATATATTTATATATAATAGAGAACAAATGCAAAAGTATACAATTAAGTTGCACTTTTTTCTGTTTTGCAGGCTAGTGAGGGCTACTTCACGTTTGATGACGATGTCATCATGGTTTCCATTGGCAACACGGTCACTAGGAACGTCACCAGGAACGTCACCTTGGCCAAGGGCAAACGTCAAACAATAATCTTCCCCTCAAACGTCACTGATGAGTGGACACTGGTAAACAATTCTCATGAATCAATGATCCACTCATATCATATCATTACATCTATCTATCAATCTATTATCTACATTACATCAGACAAAATCAGTTAAATGTATGTTTTACACGTTACAGACTGAGGATTTAATTGCCAAGCCAGAGCAAGGCAGCAATGCAATTAGGTGAGATAGATTCTGAATGATCTATTCTGAAGGAGTAAATACCGGAGAGAAATCCAAGTGATGTTATGACACTACACATGATTTAGTTGTTTATTTTTCTTCCAAATGAAAACCTTTCAGATTTGTAAATGGGAAAAATTCAGTGTATAATATATCAACTGGCGGAGTGGACTTTGAAATACCCGATGGAACCCTCTATTCAAACTACTCTCTCATCCAATATGGACTGTAAGAAAACTTTCTTTATATTTTTCAATTCATTATTGTATTCACTGATTCCGAAGTCTACCTTTAGGTGTTTTTGAAATGCCTGATTTTCTCCCTCCACAGGGCGGTCTTCACTATAGAGGATGGTTCACAGTCTTGTGAATATTCACGAGAGTTCGGCTTTGGAAGCTCCTACACATTTATTATCCCCAGCTCTTTCACCTTCGGACCTGATGTAGGTGTCACTGAAGATTGGAATCGTAGATAAAAGACTGGAGGAACTAATCAGTGTATTAAATGCCAAATAGAAAACAAATGGACTTTGTATGTGTCAAACGTGTCACTATGTACGTTTTTTTCATTAGCATCCTCTAGCGGCTTTAGACGACTTCAGACATTTTATTCTTGAGAAACGTTCTAGTTCAGATATATGTTTAGTGGAGCAAATAGCTGCAGCAGAAAAGTTACATAGTGCAGGTTTAGGTTGAGGACTTCTCATATTCAGCCCAAAACCAAGAAATATCTTTCATGGGAACTGTCCATAACCCTGGCAAGAGACCTTAATCTGATCACAATTGACACGGTATATATATATATATACTTTGTTTTCCCACTTCATCATCCATCGTCTTAGTGAATAGTTCTCTTGTCTTCTTATATTTAGTGTGCGGCCTCCATTGATTTTACTGAAGACATCAAGCCCAACACGGTCCACATGGCCCTCCAGATCCCACAGTACTTCCTGATGACTGCTGGAGAAGTCGTGTTCTCTGTCACTGGGCTGGAGTTCTCTTACTCACAGGTATAGGCCACAGGTCTGAGTCACTCGGTCGCTCTTGAATATACTCGCGAATGTGCGTGTTGCCCTTAGTAGGCCTACACACAGAAATGAGAATTTGGTTGAGGATGGATTTTAAATTTGGTATCACTAATTACTAACCAATACAATTCAAGTTATACTTTTTTTTAGTACAAGAGAATCATCCTATTTTGCAGGGATACATTCATTGATCACACAATCAATTCACATATGCTTAAAGTGTCCCTTGGTTTCTATATAGTTCTGATCTATTTTTGGGATTTTACTTAAGGCACCCAGCAACATGAAAGCAGTGCTGCAGGCTGGCTGGCTATTCACTGTGGCTATTGGAAACTTCATTGTGCTAATTGTGGCTGAGCTTGTACAGATCCCAGAGCAGGTATGTATAAGGAGTCCTCCCTGCACATTATATTATATTATTATATATTATATATTATCATATAATTATTATTTGACCGTGTTCTACTATTTTGCTACTATTTTGCTTATCCCCTGCTTATTTTATTATCTTGTCTTCTGTGTCATTGTCTGCTACTGGAAAACTTGAGTTTCCTTGGGATAAATAAAGTATTTATCTATCTATCTTATCTTCTGCCACCAACAATCACCACAGTGAAGTTCATACACACACCATTGTAATGTTTACGCTGGGTCTTTGCGTCTGTTCTTCCAGTGGGCGGAGTTTCTCCTCTTCGCCTCGCTATTGGTTGCCGTGTGCCTGATCTTCTCGGGCATGGCACATTTCTACACCTACATAGACCCCGCCGAGATAGAGGCCCAGTTCAAGAAGGACGACGATCACAAGGTCCGACGAGATGAAAAGGATGAAGGGGATAGTCAAAAGGGCAAGAAAACCTCCTTGGAGCTGCATGAGGACACAAGAAGTGATCAGAAACAAACCAAGCTGTAGACGACCGCCAATGTGTGCTTTAAAGGATAGTCCTTGTGACTGTTCTCACGAGATGTAATTGTGAATTCTGCCAGTATTGTTTTGTTGTGTGTGTGTGTGTGTGTGTGTGTGTGTGAGTGTGTGTGTGTGTGTGTGTGTGTGTGTGTGTGTGTGTGTGTGTGTGTGTGTGTGTGTGTGTGTGTGTGTGTGTGTGTGTGTGTGTGTGTAACCTAATACCTGCATACACGCCTGTGTTGTTTTTGTGTTTCTTCTGTTTTTACAAGCGATACAAATCAATTGACATATGAGTTCAATAACTAAACTCAAAATAACACCGCAACTAATAAGCATACACTGTTACTAGTATCTAGACTTTTGCATTTGGTTTTTCTATACACTAAAAGTATTCCTCCTCCTCCTACTCATAAAGGGTCACTTCTTGGTGACTGTACGCGAGGGTCGACACGTGGGCTGTTATTGTTTTTTCCTCGATTGTGATTGGTCCTCCTAACACACGAGCAAGAGCGACAGCGACCAAGATGGCGTCCATAGGTAGTCCAGAAAAGTGATGAGGACGATCCAAAACGACACCGATCCAGAATAGTGGGGGTTTCTGTGGCGTTTTTTTTTGTTGGTGTTTACCGGGGGGGGCCCGGGAACCATTTTGAACATTAGCAAGTTGTCTCAAATTTGCGCTATGAGAGCGCAAAGCACTTCTCGCACACAGTTTTTTAATTCGCCAACGTTATAGCTAACTCTCCCCCCCCCCCCTTAGCTGCTAACGTAGCTAGCGGAGCTCTGCGGAAGACAAGTGAGCAGAAGACACACGGACACTTGGGAAGTACACAGGTTCGCCGGCCGAACACTTTGTTCGAGGACTTTTCTAACTTCCATATCACCGAGTCGTTATATATAACGGATTTCAACAGCTGTCGTTGATTGTATGGATAGTCAATAATAAAGTGCAGCCACTGAACCCCCTGGTGGTTAGGAGCACCCGAACCAAGCCGTCATCTGGCCGGTCTGACGCCATGGCTCACTCCCCTGTGCAGGGCAGGATCGCTGGGCTGCAGGTATGTCACCGCTCAACTTCACCTTCTGGACCTTCTAGAAGGTCTACAGTGTCAAGAAGACGCCGACGATTGAGTATTAAGTTGTATTACTGTTGCGTTTCAAACTTCGGCAATGGCTCATTTGACCCAAGTTATTTTGACTGCCCCCCCCCCCAATGTGTTTCCTCCTCCACATTGTACCTGCTGCGTATTTTAATGTTGTTGTTTTTTTAAAGTTTGTCTTATTTGCCATCTTACTTTATATCACTATGAAGGCTTTCTTGCGTTTATCTTGGATTATCTCCAGCCCCGCAGTGCATTACTCTTGTTTCTGATAGTCAAAAGTCTAAAGCAATGCATCAATGATTAATCAGCCTCATTGTGATTTCGTGTAGTGGCAACGGTGTTTCCCCCGCTAACACCTTGGCCCCTTGTAGGCTGCAGATCATACACATTGTTCATTTATACAACAACTGACCAAGTGATCGACTCGCAGACGACTCTTGAGCCAGCTCTTAAGCTGACCTGAAGAACACACACACACACACACGACACTGAAAACTAGGTCATTACCCCCCATGCACACAATGTAAGACAAACAGGAGATGTCTACAGCCGTGTCTACACAACCAAACGCTGTGTTCTTCCCCTGCGAGAGGATCAAATGCATGCTTTTGGAGGGAGAGAGATTCCGGCAGCTTTAGTTGTGGCAGTAGCCCCCGCTTGGCTGGATAAACAAGCAAGGGAGCTTCAAACATTTGGCCCCCCGTGTCCATGTTGTTTTTGCCCCATGAATATTTCTTTTCTCCTTTTGATCATTTTCACCTGCATGACTGCGCACACCACTGTTATGACAGGGTTGTGGTGGTGCTGTCTCTGTCCTGCTTCTTTTTTGAGGGGGGGGGGGGTCTCTCTCTCTCTCTCTCTCGCTCGCTCGCTCGCTTGCTTTGCTATTCCTCGCTATTAAAAATATAGCAGTCCTCCCTCTTTGCCCCCTCCGTCTCTCAATTGGGCTGACGTCTCTCACCATATGTTCCAGCCATGCATTAGCGGCCTTTACAGGAAGATATTCTCCCGGGAGTTATGAATGGAAAAGCCCCTTAGCGAGGCACAGACTAAGCACTGGGTTATGGGGGCAAATGGAGCCTCAGGTTAAGATTGTTGGCCTGAATATACTGAATGCATGTTTCCGCCAAAAACGATTAGGCCTAGATGCTTTGCATGTGTAAACTACTACAGAAAGCGGTTTACTAGGCCTAATTTCTGAAATCCTTAGTTTATGTCGTGCAAATGATAAAATGGTGACATGATTTACGTTTTAGGCAGTTTTGATTTATCGCTGAGTAAGAAGGAAGTTGAAATAGTGGGCATATAAATTACTATCAATACCCTGGTGGCCTGTCAGGAAGTAAGCCTTTTAGTGTAATCAATAAGTCAGGGTTTACTGCCTCAATTTATACCAATCCACGTCATCTTTGTGGAGGTCGTTGCGCCCCGACTGGGACGTACACATGGCCTACCTCCAAGCATAACCTTTATAGTCTATAGGCAGGTGTTTAATCTGTCTACCCTGATTAGAACAGGTTAAATACACCTGCAGTGCATTCGTAGGCAGGCTTTTGGCTTCAGCAAAGCTAGTACAACAATCCAAAGCCAATACAAAAGTATGTAAAAGACCTCTTTGTTGGTCAACATGGCAAGTCTTAGGATTAGGCCCGCTGACCGAGAAGGCTGTTATGGATAACGGGAGTGAAAAATTCCACAGTCCGCAGTGCCTGAGGTTCTCACGACTAATAAGGATGTGAAATTCTTGGGCATTTCGGCAGCACTACAAAGCACTGATGACCAGCCTGTTCTCTACTATCGTTTGGTTTTCATAGTACACACTATAGCGCGGTAACCATGCTCCGATGAATTGTGACTGCAAGACACAAGTCGTAACCTGCATAATCATACAGAGTTTGCAATGTACAGAAAATCAACAGCATCATCTTTGATGTACATGAGTTCAACTCATCATTTGATGGCAGAGGCAAGGAGACATTTACAATTCTTAATTCTCAGGCAGGATGTTCCACGTAATGTTGAGGTCTGCTGCACTTTTGCGATTTTCTTTCCTCAACCTAACCACACAGCTAAATTTCCACCACATATCACGTCGTCTGTTTTGTGCTTGGTTTCCTGCCATTTTGAAATATAGTTTGTTATATTATTTTCTCTGTTTCTCCCTGCTCCGCCACCCCAATCAGAATTTTACGGCCGACCCAGAAGAGCTTTTCACCAAGCTGGACAGAATAGGGAAAGGTTCTTTTGGAGAAGTTTTTAAAGGCATCGACAATCGGACTCAGAAAGTAGTGGCCATCAAGATCATTGACCTGGAGGAGGCAGAGGATGACATTGAAGACATTCAGCAGGAAATAACAGTGCTCAGCCAATGTGACAGCCCCTTCGTAACCAAGTATTATGGATCCTACCTCAAGGTAAGCCATTAGAACCACATGCTCAGATCACATGCATGTATGATGCATGTGATCTATATGTGTCTATATATGTACAGTATGTGCACCACATTTTCATCTCTTAAGCTGCTGTTGTTGATGATATGGATCTTGTGTATTCTTACTTTTGTTTCTGTGTCTTTTTGTGAACCTGGCTGCAAACTAAATTTAAAGTAGAAAATAATGTTATGAAATGTTATGTTTTTTTTAAAATAAAGTATAACTAACACAGTCTAACAACCTTTAGGATGATGGGTCAGAATGTTAAGTATAATTTTGTATTGACTGTAGAGCACTGTAATTGAACTGTGGTGTAAGGTGTGTTAGTTTAGCTGTCAACCATGGACATGTTGATACCTGCTTCCTTCCTGATTCCTTCCTGTACATTTTTTCAGGGTACAAAATTATGGATTATTATGGAATATTTGGGTGGAGGTTCAGCCCTGGATTTGGTAAGTTAATAAAGAAATGATGGATTTATAAGATCGGCCGACATCTTGGATTAGATTGACTGTCCTTTTTTAACAACAGATACACTGTTAATACACTATATTACACTATACTATATTACACTCTATTACACTACACTATATTACGCAATGGTGTGTCTGTTGAAGTCACACAGATGATTCAACCAATGGTGTCGCTTCTCTCCTAGCTGGAACCAGGTGCCTTGGATGAGACGCAGATTGCCACCATCCTGAGAGAGATTCTGAAGGGACTCGAGTACCTGCACTCTGAAAAGAAAATCCATCGAGACATAAAGGGTAACGGTCCTCTGAGGAAGTACCATCTGATCCTCATATGTGTCCACATCATGGCCTCCATCATGGTCACAATGGTTCCTCTGCATTGCCCAGTCCTAAAATACTGACCAACTTTCAAATATTGAACATATATTGAAGTGTGTGTCTGCTATTTGTATCCATGATATGTGTGTGTTTGTGTGTAACCTTTTGTGCCGCCTGTACATTCTACTGAGTTATTCCATTTGTTTGCATCTACGGATATTTATGTCCTGTATAATATTTTGTATTTATGTCGACAGAAATAAAATACGTGTGTGTGTGTGTGTGTGTGTGTGTGTGTGTGTGTGTGTGTGTGTGTGTGTGTGTGTGTGTGTGTGTGTGTGTGTGTGTGTGTGTCCAGCGGCCAACGTGCTGCTGTCGGAGCAAGGAGACGTGAAGCTGGCAGACTTTGGCGTGGCCGGCCAACTGACGGACACGCAGATAAAGAGGAACACGTTTGTTGGCACGCCATTCTGGATGGCCCCTGAAGTCATAAAGCAGTCGGCCTACGACTCAAAGGTCAGAACATTAGCTCCGCCTTCTTTCATTATCGCTTTTGAGGTCGTGCCAGCTCTGGCGTACGGTATCTATTGTTTTATCCAAACTGATGTGTACAAGAGAAAGCAGCTTTTCGCAGACTTGAATTATTAATGTCATGTTGCATGAAGGGTCCAGCCCAAATTCTCATGCTATATAAACCATATCAGTACTCGCTACTCATCATCATAATTTAATGGAATGTGACTAGTAGTTTAGACTAAACTGTGCTGTGATTCCATCTGTGAATGATCAGTCTGTGATAAATCATAGTGAACTTATATTTCAATTTCTGGCTCCTTGGTCAGTCCCATTTTGAAACGATCTCCAAGTCATATCCCAGAAACGACATCCTATGTGCATAACCGCTGAAGGGGCTTTCAGTTCCAACCAATTATTTTCTAAAAATTTGGAGCAGACTGCCCATGACTTCACATACCTTCCTCTCACCACTGTTCACAGCTGCATTATTAATACTTGTCTAGCCGCAGAGGACTTGCTGGGTTTGTAATTGGTTGCACAGCTTGTGGTAATTGTTGTGTCAGAAAGCATTGCGTTGTTGCAGCCTGAGTGTAGCAAGCGTTTCTTAAAATACACCGTTGCCAATGCTGCTGCTTCAGACTGGCCCTTCTGTCCATTGTTGTAGGGAAAGCTGAACGTGACGTGACTATTATCAGTTTGGGGTTGTAAGCTGAGGAATGGTTTGTGTCTCGCAGGCAGATATCTGGTCACTGGGCATCACGGCGATAGAGCTGGCTAAAGGAGAACCGCCTCACTCTGAAATGCACCCCATGAAAGTATTGTTCCTCATTCCAAAGAACAACCCTCCTACGCTAGAAGGCAACTACAGCAAACCCCTCAAAGAGTTCATCGAAGCCTGTTTGAATAAGGAGCCCAGCTTTGTAAGTCTGAAGTACATTTAAGTCTGAAGTACATTTAAGATTGAAGTACATTTAAGTCTGAAGTACATTTCACAGCCGATACTCCAATACACAATACCGTGCATTTAAGAAGGCAGCAATGTGTTTTAATTCACATGTTCACGTGACACTTGTCTTGTGCTTTGTGTTCAGAGGCCAACTGCCAAAGAGTTGTTAAAACACAAGTTGATCGTGAGACAGGCCAAGAAGACCTCCTACCTGGCCGAGTTGACGGACAAGTACAAGCGGTGGAAGGCGGAGCAGTCTCGTGAGGAATCCAGTTCTGATGAGTCAGACTCGTAAGTGGACTGTGTCTTCCTCGCCCCCGAACCTCGTTCCCTGGAACGCCTGGACTGGGATGAGCGTTATTGCCGAGAGGGAGGGCGGGACTTTCAGTTACATGGGTTTAGCGGCGAGAGGCGAGAGAGAGGGAGGGACTTCCGATAGAGGGACTTCCGATAGCGGGATATCTGTTACAGGTTTTGGATATTGCTTTGTCAAAATGTTCTTCAAAACTCCATATGTATTCTTAGTTTTTGTCGTTCTTCGTGTCATGTTCTTATTCTTCTCGCTCCGGGGACTGACGATCACTTCGTCAGTTAGTTGTTGCATACAGCTCATAGGAAGTAAGAGACCGGAAATTGTGTTGCGGTAGACCGGGATAACGCTTTAATCCAGGATCCTCTCTCAGCCCACCATCGCTCTGTAACATTTTAAAGACCGCCAAAATCTCGCGGCTCATCATGAGTGTCCGTCCTCTTTTGCTTCCACTCAGTGAGCAAGACGGCCAGGCGTCTGGCGGTCGTGACACTAAAAACGACAACTGGAACTTCAACACCATCGCCATCAGGGATCCCAAGAAGGTCCCCAATGGAGCAGCAGCACAAGCTGCCGAGAGCAACCAGGCGCAGGTGCCGCCTCATTCATTTACAGTTGGTTATAACCGCCCATTCGTTGCTGCAATCACAACAACTGTAATACTTTGATTAGGTGCATACTAAGAGTGGCAAACGTATTTCCAACAACCTACTATTTTTTTTTTGTTCAGGTGCCAGAAAGTCCAAGTAGGCCTTTGTCTCAAAGCCTGTCATCGATCTTTTCTCCACTGTTTTCTGAGGTAAATATGAAGTTATGCTTACTTACCGAAATACAGACATTGTATTGTCAGACATACTGGCCCCAAGACAATCTTTACTGGACCTCGCTGTAAAAAAGTTGTAATTGTCAGCGCTGGAACATAAAACCAAAGACTTTTGTGACTTCACATGTTTTACACATCGACATCACCTGACAATCACGTCAACGCTGTGACTCTTACAGTTGACGGGTAACGGTAAACCCGGGGCTGCAGAGGAGCTCCAGGGCGCCATCTTCTTGGCAGAGGAGTCGTACCCGGGAATCTGTGACTCTCTGGTGACCGAAGTGCTGCAGAGACTACAGAGGTACGCGGCATGTTCCCCACACTGTCCCGTCGTAGGACCCTACCAGCAAAACCACTGGACACATAGCTTTACATACAACACCTCCCCTCAGGATGCAGGACACAGCTCCCTCCCATTCAAAACCAAGCATGCCAAATCAGGTTTGGTCCCCACCTCCAGCCGACTTCTCACCTCATCATAGTTATCGTAGTCATTTAAACAGTTTTTAACCCCTCGGAAGCACCCTTGTACTGCATTTTTAGACTTGCTTCACACTGCTTTTAACATGCACTTGTTTGTCTTGTACTTGTACTTGCACTATACTAACGTCTGTCTCGGGTGTCTTAAATGCACTGGAACCTCGTACCGTGTGAAGGAAGTATTATACGAATAGTTATTTGAATTGAATTGATACCCACTGCATCATTTTTAAAGCATCGAGGAATGCCGTCTTTTTAAACGCATCTTCCGTTTGCCAGGTATTCCCGGCCAACGACCAGCTCCTCCCAGTAGGCGGAGCCCTGCTGGCTGCTGCGCCCTCCTTCTCCCCGATCTCTACGTTCACACCCTCGCCTCTGGACGCCGCTGCTGGGAGGGGGAGAGGCTTCCAAAGGAGGATCTCCCAAAGGGCTTAGCGCTGAAGCTAATCATGGGACAAGCTAATCTGTTTCCCCCCATCTCCTCCCAGTGGAGGGTCCTATTCAGGACAGACGGGCCGACTGGCAGCAGCTGTATTGTGTTTCTTCCCAACGCCTCCTCCTCTATGAGGGCTGTTCTTTATGTTTTTCCCTGGATGGGAGGTTTATTATGTTTAAATATGTCCCGTTGAGGACTCGGTGTGACTCGGTGTGGCTCACGTCTTTACACTCGGCGACCTACGGAGAAAATAATCAGCAGGTGGATTTGCGTGTGGATGTGTGTGTTTGTCGGTGCGTGTGTGCAGTGCAGTGTGAGGGAGAAGATTCAAGTGTTCTATTTAAATCTCAGGTATCCTGCTTTAAGTGGATTAGATCCTCTGGGAGATGAACAGAGCTATATGGGGGGGGCGGCTGTACAGACGTGTAAATAAGCTCATTTTTCTATATATATATATATATATATATATATATATATATATATATATATATATATATATATACTGAAAAAAAGATTGAGTGAGTATAAAGAAATCACTGTGTTATAAATGGCCAAAATGCAAGCTGTAGATATTGGTTTCAAGGCGACTTAAACGGCCATGCTTGAGATAACCTTGCCTAAATTACCTGTTCTTTTGTATATCTGCTCTTGATTTGACTTATTGTGAACCTTTACAGACGCCCTATTGAATGGAAACGGTAGCCCTCTATCCTGATGGTTTTGTGAAACGTTTCGTTGGCTCTTTCATTTTTGGTTTCTCACTCTTATGCTGTGGCTTGGCCTTTTACGACGAAGAGGAAGAATGTATGCAGAAGGCTGGGACCATTGAAAACACTGGATAGCGTGTGCCAGGCCTTTTTGCTTGATGACTTGAGCTATGCTGGACTGTAGGCTGCTTAGTTTGACCGTTATTTTATTTTTATCCTTTTTTTGTAAATGTGTTTAGCTAATTAGGTCCAATGAGGTTTTTGCTCATTCATTCCAGTGTTACCCCTCCCCCCCGGCGAGCTAAATTGACAGACTCAAGTCTTCCACTCAAGTCGCAGGGGTGCTGTCGTTTTCCTCAACACACCCTCTGCTTTAATTGCACTTAACATACGGACTATAAATGCCTTTTTTTTTTCTCTCTTTTTTCCTCGATAAACAAAGTAGCCATACGTCGGTAGCATGAACCATTTTGTGTCGCGCTATCCGGGAATCGTTCCCCCCCCCCCCCTGGAGTCTGCTTTGGACTGTGGAGCTGGTCCTACAGTTGTGGGCACTTTAATCTCCTTTTTGGGGCTTCGTTTGGTTGACGTGAGACAGGGGTTCACGTTTCTCTGCAGGCGTGTCCTTCAGTGGGCGACGGCTGCCCTTAACACCGCGACTCCAGTGTACGTTTGAAAGGTTTCAACTTCACGTTATGCGTTGTAGCATACGAAACTGGAGAACGCCGAGTCCTGAACACTGACTTAATAGCCTTTTTTATTTTTATTTTGAAGTATTAAGATTAATTGATTGATGAATGGGTTTAAGTATTAGCGGCTTTTGATTTTTGAACTTTCATGCAGATTTCAACAAGGGTAGGCTTCAGAAAATCTACGTTTGTGCATCTTGCTTAGTTTCTTAAGTGGCGATTGGGTTTCGTTTGTGCAAACATTGGTAAACGAAACGAAAACCTGCAGAATTCCTCTGTCCAAAACATTTGACCTTTCTGTCCTGTTCACTAACCAGATTACACAATTGAATTGGAGGGAAGTGAGTAACAAGAACAAACAAGTTATAAAGGCCGAAGTATACCGTGCTGCAAAAAGTGAGTGAGGAAACGATGTGCTGTATCGCTGATTGTTATTGGTCGCACGTTCATGTCGATCTGTTCTTTTCAGAAAGCTTCATTCACATCTAGACACTTGTCATGAAATGACTTGAGTGCCATGCTACACAGCCAACCATCCCACACACACGCACACATCATTTGCACCTCTTCATTCTCATGGTTTTGCACTTTGTATTTTCTTATGGATCCTAAAGAAAGGTACTTTTAACCCGGCCACATTTGAATACTCCAGTTATTTGTATGATCAGTTGAGCTCTTACTACACAGGCAGGATATTATCACATCTGTTTTTCATGATCCAAAAAGCAGTATTATTAAAGATTAACTTTTGGTTTGTTGATGTCACAATAATTGTGGAACACCCATCTCTTAAATGTTGTACACATTCGAGTCGTTAGCATTGCAGTCAGTTTTTGGAGCAGCGTGAACTCCTTGTTTGGCACTACGGTGTTCAAAACCTGTGAGTTTTGAAATGATTGAGGATGAATAAAGTTCTAATACAAATTTGATGTTATTTTTTTTTTTTACATTGCTTGAACTATCACAGTAGATACTCAGTTTTGCTTGGCTTTGGTTTTAAAGCAGCGGTCCCCAGCCACCGGGCCACGGACCGGCAGCGGGCCGCAAAGCATTTGCTACCGGGCCGCGAATAAAAAAAAACGACGAGCCTAAAATATGGCTTAATTGCAACCGATGACTCGCATGCTCCACTTTGCGAAGAGGGGTTTTCTGCAATGAATGCAACGAAAACGAAATCGTGGAATAGACTGGACATAAGGAACACTCCGGGTGCCGCTGTCTCCTGCAATGAAATATCGATAAAAAATTGTTTTTACGATGTCTGAAGTGACTGATAAGTCACGTGGTCGGCTTGGGGCGCATCCTCGTTGCGCCCCTAACCTCGTTGACTCGTTATAAGTCGCGCATGCACAGTTGCTCCTCTTCAATGCAAGTGGATGGGAGCCCTTGGGGCGCAAAAAAACTGCGCCCCTAGCATTTAATGTTAACCACTAGTTGGCAGCAGAGCGCGAGGCACTCAAAGTGCGCACGAATAAGTGACAGTGACGTTGAGTGAGAGTGAGAACGTTGGACGGAGACGGAATAAATACAATTCAAATGGAGAAGGAAAATTCAATAAAATCACTTAGTTACACCTTTTGAGAGGAGGACAATGGAGGCAAAGGTGAGAGTGAAGGAGCTCGGACCTGATCAGCCTGACATAATTAAGCAGGATTCAAACGACAGAGGAAGGCAGTATACACGCTGTTTTTCAAGGAGCTGGTTCAGCAAGAAGGCTTGGCTAACTACATGTAGTGACACCAATGCTATATTTTGCTTCCCCTGCCTCCTTTTTAAAACGTCAGGATCAGATCCAGCATGGATCCAGATAGGTGTGACTGATTTAAAGCACATATCAGAGAAAATGGAAAAAGCATGAACAAACTAGAGTCCACATGGAAAATGCTATGCGACTGGCTATGTTTGGCAGAGTTAACATAGCTGTTCAACTTGATGAAGGCTACAGGATAGGGATCCGTAAGCATAATGAGGAGGTGGACAAAAACAGGCACATCCTGTCTAAAATAATAGACTGTGTGAAGTTCTGTGGTGCCTTTGAGCTGGCCTTGCGTGGCCATGATGAAAGTGATGGCTCACAAAATCCTGGTGTTTTTAGAGGATTGGTGGATTTTGTAGCATCACTAGATGCCGTTCTAC
>OOFB01019326.1:4146-14704 GCA_900323305.1 Trachyrincus murrayi
CTGGTTACCTTTCCCCCCCCCCCCACCCACTCCTCCCCGAGTGGCCAGTGAAGGCATACTGTGAGAATTGGAAGAGTCATTTCATCTCCAAGGAAACCAACCAAAAGCGAGCTGCGGAGCTCTGTCTTTTGAGGTGGGGGGGATGAGGTTGAGAGAGAAAGAGAGGGAGAGAGAGAGAGAGAGAGAGAGAGAGAGAGAGAGAGAATATTAGGGGTAGTACTAGCCTGTGTGTCTCTGATGCTCTGACCTTCTGTGTTTGTCAGCCAGCGAGTGGGAAAAAGCACAGAAAACAGTTTATTCTGAGGAGGAGAGATAATCTTCCTGGAAGTGCAGATGACTGGCTCTTCATCCTTCAGTGGTGTTCTTGGATCAAACGGTTTTGTGGCTGAACATGTTGAGATTGGTGTAGTAGGTCCAACATGATGACGGCAAGCTGTTCTGCTTGTTTGGCAACAGATTGTATCCTCCTGGGCATCAGTGACCACTAAATAGTCATAATAGCGTTAGTAAAGATTATGGAACGCATGCCACCTCCAGTGCCAGATATCTGCTCAGAAGCGCATCGCTAAACGATTTTAACACAATAAAACAAAAGCAGACTGTTTATTGGGTTACCGGACCATAAGCCAAACAAACATAAAAACTATTTACTGTATAATTTGTCATTACATTTTAGAAACAAATTCCACAATCCCTGAATCGGTTCTGGGAGGTCACAGAATTCAAGGGACTGTTATAAGATCCAAACGCCTTCACGTAAACGTTACGTTTGACACGTTTGTCACTTAAACGAATGCGTGTTCGGGTTTAAATATTCATCAGTTGTGCACCGAGGTAATCTCCAATTACCACAGATTTCCATTATTGACGGCCCACACCACGTGTCTTCGGAGAGCCGTTGCGCAGGTTGTGGGATGTGTGCCAACGCAATTCCGCACTCATTATGGGATAGAATTAGAGTATAGGAAATAACCAGTTGAATGGCTCCGCCCCCCCCTCTGACAGACGAGAGGGGCCGACGTCTCCCTGTGACACCCGAGTCTGCCCTCCTGGTCATAACGAGGGGTGGCGAACAGACGGGGTGGTCACAGTTACTTACTTGTGCCCCCCCCCCCCCCCCCCCCCCCACACACCGAACTCCCATCCCCACCCCCTCCCACTACAGCCCGACCCCCCGGTCCACAGTCAACCGGGACCGTCTCGCTTTGTGGCCTCCAAATTAATGAGGGGACCCTATCATCATGGAAAAAAAGAGAGCAAAGACAAAGGAGGGAGTCGTGTAGGGGGCAAGAGAGGGAGACAGAGAGAGTAACAGAGTGTGTGTGTGTGAGAGAGAGAGAGAGAGAGAGAGTAACAGAGTGTGTGAGAGCGAGAGAGAGAGAGAGAGAGTGAGAGAGAAAGAGAGAGAGAGAAAGATGATAAATTAGATATATATGCATTAGGATGAAAACTACAATCTGGATGCAGTCTATTGTTCGCCTGTTTTTCCATCTCTCACAGCATCAGGCTAACAGACTGAGAAGGGAACCAGGAAATTAGTTAACACCCCCTAGCACACACACACACACATGCACGCACACACACACACACACACACACAATTTCTCTCTCTCTCTCACACACACACACACACACACACCTCGCTCTTAATATCAGCTCTTTTCCATCCTCTCTCTTGCTCTTTTTATTCCTATTCCTTTTCCTCCATCTTCTCGTCCCTCCCTCGGGGAGGGCGGGTTACAACCCATCTCATTGAAACGCAGATCAATGAAGAGATATATTGTCATCTCACAGCGCCACCCCCTTAATCAATTAATCTATAATAGATTCCATTCCGCGTGGCCTCTTAAAGGAGCCGCGGCCCCCGTGTTAGCTGTTAGCCGGTCGGGGGGAGGGGTAGACGTTTACCTGAAGAACAGAAGAAACCTGTTCTAGAAACGGATGACGTGTGGAGGGTTTTAGTGGCGTAGGCGTAGCGGTCGGGTGTACGCTCACTCGGACCCGGTCACGCTCGATAAGAACAGAGGCCGTGGTTCTAATTAGTTATTATCCATGCATCGCCGCGTCGCCAGGGTCAAATGCCAGCGGTTTGTGTACGAGGTATGCGCGCTGCAGAGAGTCGGGTTTTCATCAAGTGAATGTGGTGCTGGAGGGTCGAGGTCTCTCAGCGCTTCAGAGTAGAGAATAGTCTGCTTCGCTCAGGGGTGGACCAATCAGGGCCCAGCGTTAAAAGGGGTTTCTTTTTTTATCTTCCATTCCATTGTGGTTTTAAAAAATAAATCCGTAACCAGACAGGTCCTGAGGCCGACTATTTTGTCTTTTGGACAGAAGAGGGAAGAAGGTGAAAGAAACAGGCGCTAAAATTGGAATTCTTTTCAGAAGCCGTTTTGATTCTTTTGTGAGGAAAATGGTGCAGTTCGTATTGATCTGAACCTTCCACATCCAGCTCATCCCCCGATTCTGGAAGAAAATTGTTGCACACACACACACACACACACACACACACACACACCCGCACGCACACACACACACACACAGACACACGCAGGCAGGCACACCCACATACAGACTCACAATTAGAAGTGCTAGAAAGTAACACATATATCTTAATAATAACATGAAACAATGTCTAGTTTATCAATGGAGGAAGGGCCCAGCTGTAGCTAATGACGAGGGTCCTTGGGGTGTATACAGGGCATCACACCTGTCGGTTTGGAACCGACACAAAGACGACGCCAGGTGATTATGCTCACTTGGTTTGCATACGAATCTCAGACGCAAAGATACAATGCCTAGAATTCATTCACACAACCTCTATTCAGAGCATCCCCGTCACCATGGCAATCACAGTGGAGACACTTGAAATTGCTGGCAGCGAAATCACAGGCAGACAAAACCCGAGGCAGCAGTGCACAGAGTGCAGGTATAAAATGCAGACACAATTTTGGACAATGTAGGAAACCGTGGAAAAAAACACAATGCTTGTACTTTTTAGAAAAGCGCAGTGAACCGTCTCTATAACACTAGAGTTAATATATTTTCATAATTTGAGCAGTCCTCTTTTCACCAGGAAAATGTCGTATGATGTACAAAGTGAATCACAAAATGGATTGCTGAATTTGTGAGGTGACATATTTACAATTGATATATTGTTATATTTGCATTGAAAATTCCCCAAAAGTCCTACAAAAGATTGTTTTGATATTTCTGCTGCGGTATTTGCAATCATGTTCTGCAACTTTGATTCCTCAATCAGCCTCACAGTGTGTGTGTGTGTGTGTGTGTGTGTGTGTGTGTGTGTGTGTCAGAATGCATTCGTCATTCATAGCACACATGTATGTCGCAGTAAACATGACAGCTAAACACGCAATACGCAGATGATCTGAGACATAAAAACGTATTAGCATTTCTAGCTCCAGTTCAGCTTCTTCTCCCTTGTCACCACGTCTCTATGGTGTTAATACCATAGGACCACGAACACTCATCCACATGAACGGCATGAGCGCCAGCCAATGCACTCTGACAGGGTGGTGTGAAGGGGTGGGGAGGACGGCTGGGTGGGGGTTACTTTGTGACCGAAAGCTCAGCTGCAAATGCATGCAGCGCCGCCGCCATTGTAACGCAATGCTTAATGTGGATAATTAGTGTAAGTTCATGGACTGCGTGATTCGCCTGCCGCCTTTTTTCCTCCGTTCATCGTTTGACGGAAGCAACAAAGTAGTGGCATCAGTCACAGTCGAGCGGAAATGCGTTTAGTCGAAGGGCCTCATCATGTTTTATTCAATCACACAGCGAGCCTCAATTAATCAGTTTCTGCAATTAAATTAAACTTGTACATGCATAAAACATGAACGGAATACCAAGGGTTCTTTTGCAGACGGGCCAGGTTCCCGGTGAGGTTATTGAACTCAATGAACGTGTGATAGTGAATCTATCACGGTGAGATAGTGGATAGAGGATAGTGCGGTGGGTAGGTTTTGCACGAAAGGTCCTGTGGGTTCCAGCAGCCTACCTGAGAGATGCCTCACCGCTACCTGCTCCTCGTGTCTGAATTCACTGAATGACTAAATAGCATGCCGTTATGTCTCTCCCCCTCACAGAACACCAAATGTACGCGCCAGAACCTCATCACCGTGATCACATGCTGCTCAGTATACTTTCGCTATGCTTATAATTCCACCATTTCAAATGCATTTCTATAAATGCCAGACACTCTGTCCTTATACGAGACGACTGTGACCCCTGCTATTTATTCCACTCAATGGAACCCGCCCCCGTGTTGCTCCGTATGTCAAGTTCCCCAGTAGTTCCTGAAAAAAGTCACATTGCTTTTCCATCACATGCATGTGGCACATGACAGGCCTCCGATAAATTGTGACATTTTGCGGTTGCTGTGTGTGTGTGTGTGTGTGTGTGTGTGTGTTTTGTTTGGATCTTTCTCTACCGCCATCCAAGGCTATTTTATTGCTCTAATCGGCATACATAGCACCACCGCCACCAGGATCAAAGGTCTTTCAACATGTAAGGGGCTACATTTGCATCTGGTTTATGCCGGGGCTTTAATAATTGATGTGGTCTATGGTAAGGATGGAGGAACAGGGCGGTTGTCGTTGGCCGTGTGTGAACTGAAGGGAATATTATTAAGATTATTAATAAGTGTTATATATTATATATATATGTGTATAGCGGTTATATGGCAGATTCTTTTAAAATTAATTTAATTTCCATACAAGAAAGAAAACAGAATTGTCTGAAAGGCTGAAATATGACTTTAATTTCCTGTAAAAACCACCATTAACCAAATGGGGGCACTATAATTAACGGTAAACACGTTTAAAATGAAATCCTACATTTATCACACAATTTATACCAGCAAAATGTGCTCCTAATTTGCTTTGTGGTATTGTGGTGTTTTATTCAAGGGCAAACAAATGCTATATCATACATACATACATACATACCAGGCATACAATTGTAGTACTTTTCATAGGCCAATGTAAAAACGACATGTATCACTGATAAACCCTTCAAAGATCCGATATATACAATTGGTTATATTATTATTAATATAGTTTTATTCAAAAAGCGCCCGTTCACAGGTTTCGGGAAGGGGTTACTGTCTCTTTAAGAGAAGGTCGCTGTTTTGCGCGAGCGCTGCAGGGTGGGCTGGAGCCACGAGACCGTGTTGCTTGTGATGGGGCGCTCGCAGTTCAGCTCGGCGCGAGGAGGGGAGCGCTCGTGTGCTATCGGACGCAGGTACACCACGGAAGACGGACTTCTTTATCCGGTGAACACGGACCTCCTTCCGCGCGTCACGTTTTAGGCTACTATTCTGTCACGAGGGGGGGACCGTTTGCCCTTTTATTTGTTGTTGTTGTTGTTGTTGTTGTTGTTGTTTGTGGTGTCGCCTTAATCGGACAGCAAGAAGAAGTGACTGAGCGATAGCCAACCGCGTGTCCTCTCGCGCACCGCGACCCTTCACGGACTATCCCGCGGATCTACCGGGAAAAAGTTGCCGTCCGGGATCACGTGTCACGTTGCGTTACTCGATTGATGTGATGTGATGCTGCGCGTGGGCCGCCCGCGGGACTTAAATCAACCAAGTCAATAGACTCGTATGTAGAGTTTTAGAAACTGCACTGTGTGTGTGTGTGTGTGTGTGTGTGTGTGTGTGTGTGTGTGTGTGTGTGTGTGTGTGTGTGTGTGTGTGGATATATCGTTACGGGACGGTGTCTGTGCTCCACTGCGCTTCTTTTGAAGAGCGTCGGCCTCGCGGACAAGCCGAGGGCGATGGAGTGTCGCGCGGTGTTCGTCATCCCACTGCTTTTATCGGCGCTCTCAACTTTGACATACGGTAAGTTCGCGTCACGAGCCTGTTTGCGTTGAGCCCAGTGTTCCACCCCTCGCGCTGTCCACGGTTCACACCGAGAGCCCCGCGTGCCCTCAGACTCTCCACTTCATTTACGCACGGAAACCATTTGGCTTTGAGTGTTCTGCGTCATTACGCATTCAGTTCGTTCCCATTTCGAATTGGTATATTTCTGAATTGCATTCTTATTTGAAAATGAATGCATTGTAGGAATAAAAGAAAAAAGCACACTTGACTGTGTTGTTTTCTTGCGGTCAATTGCGTGCGTGTAACGTGCGTGTAACGTGCGTGTAACGTGCCCGTTTACAGATAGTTTGCAATCAATGCGGTTCCACACAGTTGCACTTAGTTCAACCTTTTCCCAAATAATGTATTCAATACCTTGATGCGCGCAAATATCTTTCTGGACATATTTTATATATTTTTTGTCATACCATTCTGCATATATTTTTTTATTAATTACCGATGCGGTGATATTTGATGTAGGCCTATGCCTAATATAATGCAAATTGGTTGCATTGTGAACAAACCCGAGTGTATTTCACATCGTTCTTTTAAATCAAGTGGAACGTAACAAGCCTTTAAATACTAGCCTATATAAATCCGTGTTTGCCATAGCATCTGTAAAAGAACCCCATCACTAACTCCAGATGCTCCTTTTAGGCCCGCAGATGCTGAATTAAACCCACTTATTTACAACTGTCGGCCCATTTCTTACAAAAATAACTTCCATTTGACCCAATTATCTTTACCTTCTTTCCGAATGCACAGATAATCTACTTCTCGAGATCTAGAGAATGTCAAGAGATTTAAAAAATGCTGCGCACTGCAGTGGCATTACAAGTGTACCTATCATTATCATGGTAACGCCATTCAAAAAAAACATCCTCAATTCAGCACCCAAATCCTGCACTCACTCATCCCCGCTCACCCTATTGCTCACAAGCCCCCTTTTACCCAGAGCTGGTGTCTTGTTTCATGGGACTGGAGCCAGGGCTGTCAAGTCAGTAAGAGGACACCCGAGCCTACACTGTTACTGTCAGTCAGCCCCGTCATCGTGTGTCACTCCCGCCAGCGGTCGCCGGCGGTATAGTCCTTGTGAGCGTCTGTCAATGGGCCCTGTGTTTGCTCGGCGCTCCCCTTTTTGAGGCGACTCTTGACTGCTTCAAAACAGCTGTCTGCTTTCCCATGGGCTGTCTGCTTACGGCCCTCCGACCTCCATGCTAATTACAGTGAGCGGTGCACGTAATTACCTCACCTTAAGGACCCTCTTCCTTGAGGGAAGGGGGTGGTCTTCTGTGGGTGTGCTGCTCTGTGACTCAAGTAGCGTAAACCGCGGCCACGGGAGTCTTCTCCTGCGGCCGCGTGACCGGCGTAGGTGAAAGCCTACGCTGGACAGGGGTTTCGTCTCAATTCTACGCAGCCTGTTAGCTGTTAGCATGAGTTTGAGATTTGAGGCATTGCCTCCACTTCTGCCACATAGCTGGGGGGGATGACACAGCAGCACGATAAGACCTGCACTAGTCTTTTGACACAGATTACAGTCACGCCCACGGTTAATTAACACGTGTCGACTATACAGTGGTCATTTGTCCGTTTGGATTTCATCATCCCTGCTAAAACGTGCGTACTACACGCTATGCCGTCATTGCACCGTAATGCCTTCAGGTAAAGCACACCTCTGGCGGTCGTCCATTTGGGCCTTCCACGGAATGCTAGCTCCAGGCGTTGGACACTGATCTCATAGCCCAGCGTCGGGCACTTTAACGGCCTTACATTTAGCTCAAAATAACGATCAGTTACCGTACGCAACATGAAGGCACAAGTAAGCCACGCATTTCAAACGCGTTGAGAGTGAGCTGAGTGCTGGGTCTCCATGACAATATAAGTGTTCACATGGGCCTCAAATGCATCCTGGGATGCAATCTGAGAGCGAGAGAGAGAGAGCGAGAGAGAGAGAGAGAGAGTAATGCATATGACTACCAATGTGTTCATGTGCGTCCCTAAGCCATCTCTTTCTCTTTTGGTTGTTGTGATTGGATCTCCCCACAGAGACTTTAATGCCAAACGTAAACATGGTCGTAGCGAGTCTGTCAATCCTCAGAGCTTCCCGACGCATTCTGATGAGGCCTGAATGTCACGGGGCGGGGGGAACAAGATACAAGAAAGAGGGATTGAGGAGACAGACAGGGGGACGGTTTCGTTTAAGAGAGGACAAACAGGCGGACATACGCACACACGTCTTTTGAGTATAACAGGCCCCCCCCCCAGGCACTCCCCTCCTCACCCACCTGTCTGCCCATCTGTTATTTAGAGATCAATCAAGCTGTCGATAGCTTAGCACTGAACCCTTGGCATGAATACGCTGGAGTCATCCATGTCCTCTGGCTTGTCGTCGGGTCGGCCAGCCTAGCTGAATACTGAACGACGGGCGGACGTACGCTGGGAAAAGGTGTGAAGCGTTTGAGGGGATTTTGTTTGCAGTGTGATAAGTCAGGCGTCGGTGGCTTAAATGTACCAGGAAGGAATCGATTAAGAAAAACATTCAAGTCAGACAGTGAAGTACCCAGCTTGTTACACAACGGTTCCTCCTTGTGTGTATACGGGAGCAATCTGAGCAGTGCTTGTGTCTTCAGTATTTTTCTTCGCATCCATTTACCTAATCAACCATGCTGAGGGAGAAGTAAGTCTGTGTGCATCTTGGCCATTTGGCTACAATTCAGAGAAGAAGAAAAAACACTTCAATCCTTAATGCATAGCATATCATATCCTTTTCTCCTGCTACCCGCCGTGCATATAAAAATGAACCACAATTACAGCCGCTTCACAACACATGGAAATGGAATGCACCTACTTAACACTCCTCGCCCTCCACCTCCCTGTATCCAGGAGCCATACGACCATGAGACGTCGTCCGTGGTTCTCAGCTGCACAAACTATTTAGCGGTGGTTGCTGACAGCACAGGGAGACTCTGAGGTCTGATGATGGGGTCTCAGTAATGTCAGAGGAACCCCCACCTCCACCACCACCTCTCATGCCCCTGGCTGTAGACAGATGGATGGCCCTGAGCATTAGTTACACTTTTCTTCTGCGGGTTAGGGGGGTGGAGTGGTGGGGTTGTGACCCTTTCTAGTCGGCCACTGGGCTGAAATGGAGTTGGAGTTAGGTTAACCAAAGGGGACTCTTGCTGGCTGCTACAACAAAGTCACTGCTGTTGCGGTGGAGTGGCGGACATCTTTGTCACCCTTTAAGTGTTTAACAGGCCATGAGAAGAGGAATTTTGGTGGGTGGGTGGGTGCCCTGAAAAACATTGTCATATAAATACTGGCATAAAAACAGTGTGAAACTGATTTGGGATTTGTGTTTGCAATTGGCTGGAGGATATGCTACCACACAGCTGTATTGTATCCCGGGTAAATATATGAGACTATTTTATATAGAGTCACAATGTGCAGAGTCACCACTACCTCCGCTCTCGCTCTGCAAGCACAGTAAATGTAACGCTACATTGACAGGTTTGACAGTTTCCAATAAAAGAGCATGTCTGTTTCCTTATATATTGTACATATAGCAAAGTCATGTATTGTTAAAGTCTGCCGCTTTCCCATTGCCGTGGATACGTGACCAGAAGCTGTGATGCGGGCACGACTGTGTAATCCAATGTAGAGAATGGAATACGTTCAGGGTAATGGCTTTTTTTTGGAACGGACCACTTGTACTTTTTAACGACTCTACTTAAAACATACCGTGTGCCATATTTGAACCATGGAACTCAGATTACATGTTTTATGGTTGTTGTTTTTTTTACATTTCTTTCCAGTACAGATATTACACTGTTGACACATTGCCACCATGTTTCCAGATACCATGTTTGACCACCTGTCTAATAACAGACTGTGTGTGTGTGTGTGTGTGTGTGCATCATCTCATGAAGACTCCCGGGAGCATTCATCAAACATGTCTGCCTCCACACACTTGTATTGCCAAAAGCAAAGGGCATAGTAGACCCTGGTGTGTGTGTGTGTGTGTGTGTGTGTGTGTGTGTGTGTGTGTGTGTGTGTGTGTGTGTGTGTGTGTGTGTGTGTGTGTGTGTGTGCGTGTGTGTGTGTGTTATGGTCAGAAAAGTTAAGTTTCAAATTCATGTCAAGTCACAGACAGAACCTGCAGTGCCATCACATCACAGCCATAGCTAAATGTGCTGTCATGGCTGATCATTTTAGGGTTTTGGGTGAATTGGTCATAATCGTTTGGCGCATGAAAAGCTTGGTGTGAGGAAAAAGTATTCACTAATAATGGATGATTTTCTGCCATATCCGCTTGATTTTGAAAGCGTGCCGCGAGAATAGGGAGGGAGGGGAAGGGGGGGGGAGGTGTTGACAGCAGTTTTAATGGCCGTCAAACTGGGAGGAATGGCTTCTCCACTGAAAAGCCAATTACTGCCTACCTGTTGTTTTGCACTGGGAGAAATGAAATAACTTGGTGGGATGGTGATTTAGATTGACCCTTTTTGGTAATTGTTTCTCTTTGTCAGGTAAGGCCCGAAAAACAGTGTGTGTGTGGGGGGGCTTTCTGGCTTTCTGTTTGACAATTGACAGCCAGGTATGCCAGATTTTTCAAAGTGGATTTCTGATCAGCGAAAATACGACTTTTGGTTAAGCCGTAATTACACTTATTTGCAGCAATCTTCTC
>OOFB01019326.1:17016-27022 GCA_900323305.1 Trachyrincus murrayi
AAAAAAAAAAAAAAAAAAAATTATTTTTTTCCCCCCCCCCCCCCCCCCCCCCCCCCCCCCCCCACACACACACACACACCCTTCACTCCTCTCCACTGTCCTGTTGGGGATTATAGAAGCTCTTACCATTCAGCGCTGGCTGATACTTACCAGAAGTTCAGTTCTCTTCCAACTGTGGTTATTAGCGGTGTGAAGTTCTGTTTGGTAGGGATTGCAGGGATAAGGTTGCTGTTATCGTCAATGTGGGGTGCACAGGGGACGGTGAGGCTGGAAGCCGGGGACTTTTCCTTCATTTTAACAGCTGAGATGGGGCTTGGCTTAAGCTTTTCCATTTTTTTGTTGTGAACTACAATCCACCACACAACGATAAGGTTTTCACATGCGGCAGAAGGCAACTCTTTCGAGATAAGAGCGCGGAGTTGTGTTCTTACTGGACATAGAGCCGATGTAGCGAGGCGGTGGAGAGAGATGCCATTCCCTGGGCATTTGTCCTCATGAGACATTCACTACCTAGTTTAGGGCTGTGTGTAAACCAGGATTTAGTAATAATCTGCTACGTCACCGTAAAGTACACATCCACATGCGGTGTGGAAATAACAAACTATAGGAGAGGAAACACTATACACAAAAAATAGTCAAGTATCGGTAGTATCGGTAGTCAATGAGCCACCAGCTGTAACCAAAGTCAATTGTGCTGCTTTATTGTGGTCCAAAGCCCACTTTGACTCATTTAGCCTTTTCAAAACAGGCCGAATTCCAATGTGTGTCAAGTATACTGGTTATACGAGGCTTAGCCGCATAAAATCTCCACAGACTCATAAGTCTGACCGCGATGAGAGCTCTGACTATGTCACTCCATCTGCAGTGGCAGATGTTTCAGTAAAACATGATTTCTTTATGTCTTTATGTCACTACCCCTCTCTAAAAGGTTGTCTCATGTATTGCTCATTTAGGATTTGGGGGGTTTAATTTCAGTTTGACACAAAACCGTAAACCGCTTTTGTGCGTGTTCAAGTGATGTAAATGTCACACGTACACGGCATTAACGTGTCAGTATAGTATACAGCATTTCACAGAGCCCCTAATGGCTGTGTGGGCTGCCTTTGATGTTGACTAGATTAATTTACAAATCTACGGAGACCGGCTCCATCCACAGAAAGATTGGCGGGTGGTGGCCTGCCCCTCCTGAGAAGCCTTTTACTTGTAAGGTGTAGGAAGGAGCCTGGATGAATGTGATGCTGTTGGGATTCATGATGCTAGTGTGACAAAGTGCTGTCATCCTCTCGCTTCTCTCGGAGGATGCGAGTCTGCTTAGGGATGAAAGCCAACTTGTGCCCAGCCCACTGTGTGTGTGTGTGTGTGTGTGTGTGTCTGTGTGTGTGTGCGTGCGTGCGTGTGTGCATGGTGAAATAGGGCTGGGGAGTTGGCAGGAAGCCAGAGGAGATCTGTTGTAGATCTCCTCTTGTCTTACACCAGGGTAGGGCAGGCCAGGGCAGGGCAAGACACCTCTCGGGTTGTAGCAGATAGATGGATGGGGAGGGTCCGGGTGAATGATGGTTATGCTTCAGCACTTTTTCTGCCCGCCATCACAGGGAGGGCAGTATAAAAATGAGTTGGAGGCTGGGGGCTTCATTTAATAGTTCACCTCTTTTTATTTCCACGCATGGCCTGTCCGGATTCTGCTTGAGTGTGAGAAAGAGCCAAACTCCACCCCCCCCGCGGTTTTCATTAGCTCACACGCTAGCTCTAATGCCGGTGCTGTCCTGCTGCACAGCGCGCCGCAGGTTGGATGCTAACGGGCCCTGAGGGGCTCCAGACAGGCCCATTAAACATCTCCTCCGGTCTGAAGGCAACCGTTCACATCCGACAGACTGCCGCAGTCGGTCTGGCTCGGTTTCACTTTGGTGCCGCTGCTCCACTCGAAGCATCATCCCCCGCTTCCAACTGAACCTGAGTTCTTGAGTCGTGTCACTTCGCATGACTTCAGGTTTTCTATGTAAAAGAAAAAAAAAACAATCTGACGAGAGAGCTGCTATTACCGTGATGTCGAGATATTGAGTGTGGAGCTGTTGATCCGTGCGACATCAGGGATTGGGGAGAGGGGAACTGGGTCGGGGGGGGGGGGGGTGGGGTGGGGGGGGGGTGTCATTCCTCATAGCGTTGTTACAACAAACGGTCCTGGTGTTTACGGCAGTGTGAGCGCAGCCTGCCCTGTGTTACATAACACTGTCATATGTACTAATTCTACCCTTCAAAAAAATAACCGGCGCGGAGGATATTTAGCTCACCCTACACACCACCACGGTGGTCTCTGCTAAGGCAGCCCAGCACTCAACACTTCTCCACATGGGCTCGTTCCCAGCCGTGTTGTCTGTAACATTTATGAGTCAGCTCTTAAAGGCCGTGCCCTGCTGTGTTCTCAACCGTGGCACAAGTCGTTGTCGAGACGCCCGGGGTCGGGCCTTGATACATATGTCTCCTGAAAGCTATTTTGATGAACACGATGTGACCCACTCGGGGTCTCCTCACACTACTATTCCACGCGGGGCACCGCAGGGCAGAAAAGCACTTGACAGAAAACCATGACGATGAGGATTTGTATTAATATTGTTCCGGAGGAAAGGATAGTCTCGTGGTTATCGTGTTACGGGTGTTTGACTCCCTGTAGGCATCCTGTGGGAAGACACCTAACCGCTACCTGCGCATTAATTACATGCATCAAATAAATAACTACCTTAACTTAAAACACTTTGGATTCGAGTGTTAGTTAAGTAGACTATATAGAGTCGATAGAAAACCCCACCAAGAGTCGTACGGCAGTGTTAGTGGTGGTGTCAGTTGCCGATGGAGACAGGAACATTGGCTGTAAAGAGAACACGGTTCCATCATTAGAATTGAATGTGTTTTTAGGGCCTCTGTTCTGTCACACACAGTTTTATGACAGCCAGGGATGCCCCGTGGCAGATTCACCGCTTGCTTGCCTGCTTTTAGATTAGGCTATATTTTGCTGCCACCGCCTGTGACATTATGACTCAAATAAATTCAAGAGTTTGTCTGAAACAACATCGTGTTTACGTTCAAAATAGACTAAGATAATTATTATTATTAGTTTGTTCCAGACAAATTGCTGGGGTCAACGGGTAATGAACATCATAATTATAACAGAAACATAAATAAGGAGCCAGGAAAAAGCATGACTGAGTGTGTCAAAATGAACCAAAAAACCCGGGTCTGAATACCCCCTCCATTTCCTCCCACTCAGATCTTTTCATTTCCATGTCTTTGAAAATCGCATCGCATTTGATAGCTCAGGAACCCCTGGAAGCTACTTCAATGTCAGCACTTATCTTAGCTTCCCCATCTCACCGTGTCCTTAATAGCCACAGAGATGAAGCTGTGTGTGTCGTCATCCCCCTTTAAGGGAAGGGCGTGGGAGCTGGTGGATACGACCCCCCCCTCCCCCCAGGTCCGTTATCAGCTGTTATCAGGAAAAGCTTGAACCTTTGAACTTTTTTCTCACACCTGCACCTGTGGGGGAGGGGAACTCCTCCTGAATTCCTCCATCTTGGATTGAAGAGAAATTAGCATTTTGAACGAGCAGGAAGAGTTGGGCTATCTGTCCTTCAGCTGTTTGTGTGTGTGTGTGTGTGTGTGTGTGTGTCTGTGTGTGTGTGTCACTCTCTCTGTGTCACTCTCATACACACAGAGTGACACAGAGAGAGTGAAAAAAAGACAGCCAGAGAGGTAGAAATATAACCATAAAAGCTAGGATAATCACCAGCAAAGCATACCAAATCTGTTGCTCCTCAAAAGACCAGCGGAGAGGCTCATCTCACGGTGTATTTTTCTAAACCATTCTCCACCTGAGGTGGGATATAGTTTCTTCTTCAGCCCCGCGTTGCTCCAGCTATAGCGTTATTGCTCTCCATACATAATTGTGCGGCAAACACACTGTCATTCAAAATGAAGGGAGTAGAGAGTAGAGAGGTGAGGGAATGGACGGAAATGCAATTTCCGTCTTGCCTACTCTTTTCTCTCTTCTCTGCGGTCTTCATGTATCACTGCTATCACGGCGTCTTGTAAGCATAGCAACGGCTTCACGTTACAGTTACCGTCTAAACTAATCATGAATCATCAATGAATATTGTTTTTATGAAATGCACAGATGGGAAAATATATACATATATTGTATATACATTCATATATTGTAAACACTGTACACACCGAGGAAACATTATGTAAATACGTCACACCTCTGATGAAGCGAGTTTTGATTGAAGTTTACTCTCTGCATTTCCAACGACAAGAATTCAGTGTCTCCCAGCAAGCCTAGCTCCCCTCCCATGCCCCGCTCTGGTTACAGTGCATCTGCACCGCGAGTGAGAGAATGTGTCTGTGTTTTGATAGACTCTGCATATAGAGCGTGTCATTTCCTACGTCCGCTCGATTTACACATTGAATGCACCCACCGGGCGACCGACATTTCATGCACCTTTTACCGGGAACATGTTGTGCTGTTGTGTGTTTATTCCTGTGCTTCCTTTGGCTGCAGATAAAAAAAAAAAACATTTAAGAGCTTTTAGGGAAGAGAAGAGAATCCAAATTTCTATTCAGATGTTTTTTAATGTTGTTCTTTACGTTCGTAGCCAGAGCCTCCCACTTGCGAGGATGTTAAAAGTGAGCCAGAGGATTTGGATGTTACTCTTTAGTGTCCTCTCTTCCTACACAAGGCCGCACTCATTTAGTTTGCCTTGTGGCTCTTAAACGTTACGTTTTCAGCTTGTCTATAAATGCACCTTTGTGCGATGTTCCCTCGCCAGCTTTTATACAATGTTAAATGTTAAACGGAAAGCAGTAACCATATGCCGCTGTTTTTATTCACATTTTTCTTATAGGCCTGGAAATAACTAAAACCTGAATGGGTGAAATGCTCTTCGACCTGTATGACAACAGAGCTCAGTGTGCCTCAATATAAATAACAATGTTTTTTTTGTTCTAGCTGTAACTCTGCACCGTTAATAAGACATTTATTAGAAGATGCCCTTAGCGACGCAGATGTGCAATAACCGCCAAGTTGAGAAGTGTCTTGTGTATTTCACTCGAGCCTTGATACGATCAGACGACCGGATATCTTTATTGTATTGGTTCAGTTGCCATTATCAATCGCTTAAATAGCATCTTGAGAGCGTGATCTCATCTCATAATATCAACATTATATCGATATAACATATCCCGGCTCTCGATGAAACGAGGTCGTCAAACACAACTACGACTAAACCTCCCCTTCCTCCTCCTCATCTCCCCCCCTTCGTCTTCCCCAGGATCTCGGCCCAGGCTGGAGGATGCGGCGCCCCGCATCGTGGAGCACCCGTCCGACCTGATCGTGTCCAAGGGCGAGCCGGCCACCCTCAACTGCAAGGCGGAGGGCCGGCCGTCGCCCATGGTGGAGTGGTACAAGGACGGCGAGCGCGTGGAGACGGACCGCGAGGACCCCCGGTCGCACCGCATGCTGCTGCCCAGCGGCTCGCTCTTCTTCCTGCGCATCGTCCACGGCCGCCGCAGCAAGCCCGACGAAGGCGTGTACGTGTGCGTGGCGCGCAACTACCTGGGCGAGGCCGTGAGCCAGAACGCCTCGCTGGAGGTGGCAAGTGAGTGGCTCGCCGTTTGGTTGTCGTCTCGGATCGAGTGGATTGAGATTATGCCAATGGACGTCGTTGGGAGGCCTTGTCACAATAACACTATATATTGAGTCAGTGGTGGTACCGTAAGCAGATAATATTGATATATAAACCTTGCTCTCGTTGTATTTGCGTGTGTGTGTGTGAGCGTGTGCGCGTGTTTCTGTGCCTGCACTTGTATGGGATTTCATGAGAGAATGATAACACGTACACCACGTGAATCCCAGTGAATGCAACGACACGGTCTATGTGGGTCTTCGTATATAAGGGATTATAGTCGGTTCATACTGTAGATGTTATCCCGTTACACCACAGCCATTCGGTCTTAGAGATGTGTTTTTAAAATACATAGTTAGAAGGACGGAGAAAACAGTGATACAAGGACAAGCTGAAACATTTCTTTAGTAGAAGTTTAGCTCAGTGCTGAGAGGCAGAGAAACCGGCCGTTGCTTGTAGCAAGTGTCGGTGTTGTTTCATTCTATTGACGTAGAAATGAAAACCCAGTCTTCCTTGGGAAAACACTGCACCCTCAGTGAGAAAGCACTCCAAGCAACACTCTCCTCCTTATCTGTGGCATCATTTGGCAGCGTTGACCCCTGACCGAGGTGTCAAATCACATGGCACCTTCCAACTAACTTCCCCCCACACACACACTACCCCTCCCCACCCCATCCCCCCCTTCCTCACACCCCCCCCCCCCCCCCCCTCGTTCCTGACAAAGCCATCTGACATTTATATTCTTCTTGCCTTGACCACATGACTCTGGCCAGACCTAGTGACCCATTGGGGGGGGGGTGACCCACCTGTTGCCACTGGACATAAACACACAAAGTTGTTAGCTTTTTTGCTAGCTGTCAGCTAAACCTAGCCCTAGCAGATGGTCGCCCTGCCGAAAACACAATTCAACCCCTGTCAGATATTGTCAGCTTCACACGGCTACCCCGTGTGTTGCATTTCATCGTCACACTCTGATGATATGTGGATAGGGCCAATTAAGTATTCCAACAGTAGACAACCCCCGTCGGATTTAGCATTACTAGCTTGTTAGCTAAATGTTTTCGTGACTAACTGGCGATAAGATATCCGGTTACATATGAAATATGTGATTATTGTAGATGTTTTGATGTTAAGGAATCAGCAAGCAAAGAAATAGTTAAAGAATTGTGGTGTAAAAACTCTAAATAAAACCAGATTGAGACCACCAAATACTCTCACAAACACTATTAGTGCCAGAAAGGAGATGTTATTTTGGCGTTGCTAACACAAAGAAGTCTTCATCACGCATACCATTTGATACAACACGTATTTTCCAATCCTCCTCCATCCCCGTTGCCTGGCACTGTACACCTTTAAACTTTAGCCATTCCAGGAATTCTTCATTGCGCTAACACAATCCAGCTGGAAAAGGTAAGAAAAAACCCCCAGCTCCTCTCACATTTTAAGAAAATAGTGAAACTCTAGACTCTCACCTTCAGGCCAGCCGTTGTGTTTTTGCTGAAGGGCTCGCACCTAACTTAATAACCAGACTGAATTCCCCTGACTACTTCTACCAAAAAAGAGGGAGAAATGCGCCACATAAATCATTCTCTTTGCTCTGCCGGTGCCAACTGCACAGAGCTGTGCAGCGACCGTCCGCTACAGCTAACAGCCGCGGCTCTCAAAGAGAATCAAGAAACAGCTCCTTTCCTTTTCTCACCTCGCTCTTCCGTTCTTTATTTGCTAAGCGCCACAGTATGGGGCTCTTATATGATGATGGATGTTTGGAGAGTGAATGTTGGTTGAGGAGTGGAACTGCGCTGCCACTCTTCCTGGGCTCACCGTAAGTAAGTGCCAGAGGAATGGGATATAGTATATAACTTATGTTTCTCAAACATTATTTCCCGCCTTTTGCCTTCTTGGAAAATCGGATGTACTTTGTTGGCCCAGGCTGCTTGTGCTTCCAAGTGTGTGGTTCTGGTTGTGTTATTGCTGCGTGAGCCTCGAGGATATTACGCGGTTTAAGAAGCAGAGCATGAAATCTGCCGGGGAGATTTGATACCACACCCTACACGCTATAGGCTACAGGGTCTCAGACCGGAGGAGATCAATGTATTTACAAGGCAGTGGACACACTGTTCACCGAGTTAATCCATCAGGTATTTGTGTTATTATCATCTAGCCACGTAGCGTTCCACTTCCTCAATGGCCGACATCACCACACACACACCAAAATGGTTTCCTATCACCGTCATTATTGTTGCATACACACACACACACACACACACACACACCCACTCCCTCACCCACTCACTCACCCACTCCCTCACCCACTCACTCACCCACTCCCTCACCCACCCACTCCCTCACCCACTCCCTCACCCACTCATCACTCACCCACTCACCCACTCACTTACACAAGCAAGCTGCAGCATGGACACACAGGCCTCAGCTAGCCTCTAGCTCTGTTGGCTCTTGGAACGGAGGGAGGGTGGAGAGGGGAGGGTGGAGAGGGAAGGTGGGGTTACCATGGAACAAACAACAACATGTGCCAACGTCATCTTAATGCCAACTCTTTGGCTTGTGCCGCTGGGGGCCAGAGATAACACAACAGACTAAACCTGTGTGTGGGTGGGTGGGTGGGTGTGTGTGTGTGTGTGTGTGTCTGTGTGTGTGTGTGTGCCCACCAGTCTGTGGGGGGGTGCTCTTTGTAGCTGGGTGTCACTCTGCTTCCCAGCTGGTGGCTTGAATGCATATAGGGCTAATAGGCAGGTGCGTGTGTGTGTGTGTGTGTGTGTGCACGCATTTGGCACGTGCATGTGTGCCAGCACACGGTGGGTTTAGCAGCTAGCAGGTTCAAAAGGCTTAACCCGTTACAGTTCCATCTGCTGCTGGCACAGGAGACTAGCATCCAGGCATGGTAGCAGGCAGGACCACAGTGACAGTATGGATGTGCGTGTGTGTGCGTGTGTGTGTGTGTGTGTCAGTGTATGTGCTGGGGGCATCGCGTGAATTGAATTGTGGAGGGAAGAAGAGTCTTGGTATTTGATTGCGAGTGCAGGACTTTGAAGTTCAACATCTGAAGAGCTTTCGCTTCTTCATCTTCAGCGGTTCCGTGTGTGTGTGTGTGTGTGTGTGTTGTAATGATTGAAAGGCAATTCAATATTTAGGGTTTGAATCATCTTTTGAGGGATTAAAATGTAGTGTACTGTGTGGCATAAAGTCTAAGATGATTAAATAAGTCATCTGCACCCCAGGACTGGTTTCCATTCCAGGCTGTGTTGCTGATACGACTATATACGTAAAAAATGATGTAAATCTTCTCATTTGTTGACTTTCGTGTAAATATGCCATTATTCTAGCATCAACGGGAACCGTTTTTTGCTCGCTACATCAAAGGTGCTGTCTCAGCCTGTCTCGCAAACAAAGTGCAAGCGTTAAGTGGCTAACAATCAGTAAATCATGGAACACAACATCACCGGATATGGCAATCTGTCCCCTGAAGCTCATCTAGAATTTATATATATATACATATATACATACATCCTATACGCACCCACCCCCCCCCCCACACACACACACACACACACACTTAAGTGTCCGGTAAGGCCCAGACGAAATGTCTCATAAAACGCCATTTTAACCACAAATGTCTCCCTCTGAAGAGTCATCTGAACGGAGGTCACGCGTGGGCGAGGGAAGCGAGTCCGCTCATTAGAGGACAATAGGAGGTGTGTGTGTGTGTGTGTGAGCCTCGAGACGGCCGTCGGCGTGGGACCGCTGTGGGGTCGTTGTGGAGTTGACATTCAGATATAGTTTCGTCTCTCTCTGGGGCTCGGGTCTCGCTTTGTCCGCGTGGTTTTTATACCTCTGGCAGGCCGGGGTATTTTATGGCTACCCCAGCAACGGCCGCGTCTCCCCGCCGACAGACTTTATGGCTCATGAATATTCATGTTGGCCCACGGGGTGGGGGGTGGGGGGGGGGGGGAAACGCTGTGTCTTTTTGAGGGGGTTTAAATAGAATGAACTTGCATTGCCTCTAAGAAGGGCTGTGTGTGTGTGTGTGTGTGTGTGTGTGTGTGTGTGTGTGTGCGGCTTAAGAACACACCTGTGGCTCGGATTTCACCCATGGGCCCTGTAGTTACAAAACAGCCACACACACACACACAAAGACACACACACACACACACACACACACACACACACACACACACACACACACACAGTATAACCACAGCAAAGCACACTCACAGACAGGCTACACTCTGATGACACCCCCCCCCCATCACACACACACACACACACACACACAGTGTAACCCCAGCAAAGCACACTCAACGACGGGCTACACT
>OOFB01019335.1:0-10000 GCA_900323305.1 Trachyrincus murrayi
TCCAATTAGTACCCTCTCTCTCTCTCTCTCTCTCTCTCTCTCTCTCTCTCTCTCTCTCTCTCTCTCTCTCTCTCTCTCTCTCTCCCTGTGTCTCTCTGTGTGTCTCTGTTTCTCTCTCTCTCTCTCTCTCTCTCACCCTCTCTCTCTGTCTCTCTCTCTCTCTCTCTCTCACCCTGTGTCTCTCTCTGTCTCTCTCTCTCTCTCTCTCACCCTGTGTCTCTCTGTGTCTCTCTGTTTCTCTCTCTCTCTCTCTCTCACCCTGTGTCTCTCTCTGTGTCTCTCTGTCTCTCTCTCTCTCTGTCTCTCTCTGTCTCTCTCTCTCTCACACCCTGTGTCTCTCTCTGTCTCTCTCTCTCTCTCTCTCTGTGTCTCTCTCTCTCTCTCTCTCTCTCTCTCTCTCTCTCTCTCCCCCTGTGTCTCACCCTGTGTCTCTCTGTGTCTCTCTCTCTAGAGCTGGATAGTAAGACAGAGACTCTGAGACTGGGCTTCACCTCCTACAAGGTGCTAGAGTTGCTGTACGGCCGGACCTACATCTTCACCATCAGACCCCTGTACGGAGAGGTGGAGGGCCCCATCAGCACCGTCTACCAGAGGATACGTAAGCACAGGACACGCTGGCCTTGTTTGAATCTCTCTTCAAATTACAAATTGAAAACGGCGGTGGGATCGCAATGCAAAGAGAGATGTTTTCTCCGTCTAAACAGGCGGGAGCGGTTGTACGAGAGACATAGACAACCGTTGTCAACACCACCTCCGGAGGTGGTGTATGCTATGTTCTGGATTGACTAGAGATCGGTTGTCGTCTTCTAGACTGAATCTCCCACGGAAGTGTTGTCAAGTCACGTGCTTAGCGCAGGTGTCCCTGGCCGGCAACCATTATAAAGCAAGAGGGCGTCATATGCAAATGTGTCTGAAACACTCTGTGTTTAACTTAAAACGTGTTGTTAAAACAACATGATTCTAGATCTCCTTTGTGTTGCGCTACAAATAGGAAGCAAAATTCGCGCTCCATATGCTTTGGGCTTAAACAAGCTAGCTAGCTAGCTTAGTGTGTGGAAATAAGCTAGCTTAGTGTATGTAGTGTGTAAATAGCAGTTGTAAACACACTTATATTTTGTGCTCCTCTTCCTTCAGTGGCACCGGGCCCGCCCCCGCTGGTTCCGGTCCAGCCCGCGCCAGGGGCTCCGCCCACCTCTCGCCTCATCGCCACCTCTCCTCCCTCCACCGCCGCGGTGGATCGAGGGACACCCAAGAGCACCCGCACCCCCGCCAAGACCCTGAACACCAAGAAGCCTCCTGGCAAAGCCAGCATGGTTACCATGGCGGCAGTCACCACTCCCAGTCACACCCTTACACCAGTCGCTGAGACCACGCAGTCACCTGGGCCAGGTACGGTGTAGACTCGAGAGATGTTATGGTTTACCTGACGCTATATATTAATGTTCTGATAAACTTCATCATCGCTGTAGACGTGTGTGTGTGTGTGTGTGTGTGTGTGTGTGTGTTTGTGTCTGTTTTGTGCTGTGCATTTATCATTGTATGTGTTTTTTTTTGTGACAGTGTGCGGTAAGGTCAAGGCCGACATCGTGTTCTTGGTGGACGAGTCATCGAGCATCAGTGTCAACAACTTTATCAAAATTAAGGACTTCGTATTCAGAGCGGCAACGTACTTCCCCCTCATTGGTCCTCAGGGCACTCAGGTCGGCCAATCAGCAATTAGAGGCTGAATTAGCCTAATGTAATGAATTGCATGTTAAAAATAACAGGGCAGTATTGGTTTGTAAAGACAGCCTAGGTTGTATGGTTGTATTGTTGTGATGCTAAATGTTGAGCCTATCCCTCCATAATTTTTCTCTCTCTCTCAGATCGCCGTAGTTCCCTTTAGCAACGAGCCGCGGATCGAATTCCGTCTGAACGCCTTCAAAGACCGAACCTCGCTGCTCAGAGCCATCAGAGCACTGCGTTATGGTGGAGGAAACACCAGGACAGGTTTCTGAAACACACACACACACACACACACACACACACACACACACGTTGACATGACTTTTTAAAACATGAACAAACGCTGACCCATATCTAAGATTCTGGGCCTTCATCTTCGATTGCTTGGCTTGTTTTCACACCTATAGTTTGCTAAAAAATATCTGATTCTGGAATTGAAGTTGCACCTTTGTTGATAGTTGTTGATAGATGATTGGTGTGCACCAGAGATGCTCCAATGTTCAGTTGAACCTGAGGTGTGAAAGAGCCCTTAACAGGGTCTCCACTCTCACTCTGACCTGGGATATCTGGTGATATTAGGCATCTTGCTCAAGAATGCCCACAGGTAGACTGCATACCATACCGGTTTAACCAGAACACCCAAACCACTAGACTGTCCAGCCACCTAAATACACCTATATGTCACGTCATGTATAATATGTCATGTTAAAAGCAGACTTTCTTTATCGTTATCTGACATGTTTCTGTAACTTCTAACTATCTACCACTAATATAGGGCAGAGCATCAGCTTCGTGCTGGAGGACTTGTTCCAGGAGTCCCAGGGGATGAGGCGGGACGTGGCCCACGTTCTGGTTCTGATCACGGACGGCCGGGCCCAGGATGACGTGCTGCCCCCCTCCAGGATGGCCCGTGCTCTCGGTACACACACACACACACACACACCCCACCCCCCTCCCTGGAAGTCCTAGTCAAGTCTTAGTCAAGTCCTTATTTCCATTAGCATAGTGGCTCTGAAATTTTGTGCATCTGCTTCCACACACACATCATTTTTACCCTATCAACATCTTCCCGTAATATGGATGTCCCAGTGAAGTGAAATGATTAGCAGTAGTTCGCTTGTGGCTATGAATCATTAAGGAGTCTGTTTGTATTTACACAGATTTTATAATAGGCTATATATTTTTTATCAAAAATGTATCATCCAATACCTATAGAGCTTATAAATCAGCAATCTTCCACGACCCTGAATGCATATATCATCAGGTGACCTCAAGTGGGTGCTTGGAAACACTACATTAGCACATTCAAATAATATAAACTTAAGTTGAGTGAAAGGTTGGTGTGTAGTAAACTACATCTCTCCGTCTCTGTTTATCAGGCGTCAGTATTCTGACGGTGGGGGTTGCTAACGCAGACCTGGAGGAGCTAAAGCTAATCGCCGCGCCCACCAGCTACAAAAACATATTCTTCTCGCCGACCTTCGACGACTTTCCCTCCATCGAGCGGGAGTTCATCCACAACCTCTGTAGCGAGGCGCTGCTAACTGAGTACAAGCTAGCTGACGAGGTGAGGCGGGAAAATAAATACAGCCAGAGTTTTTGTGACGTTAGCCATATAACGTACTTAAAGTACCTTCAAAACATTTACATTTGAACTTTTTCCATCAATATTATTTAAAATGATGAGTTTGAAGAATGAAATCCAATGCGCTCACAACTCATTCAACCCAGGCGTATTTTTTTCCTCTCTGAATTTGTTTGCTATGTGGAGAACCATGACGGGAAAATCACAATGCTAACTTTGTGGCGGAGGGCGTAGCGTTCAATATTTTATCAGCCAAGTGGTTCGAAAATATAGATGTAACCATGTTGAGCCAAATGACAACTTTAGCCAAATGTAGTTAGTCAACTTGATGATGTGATATGGGTTAATATATAAACATATTTTTGTGTTGTTGTGGTGTTAGTCTACACAGCTGGACACTCCTACTGGGGACCCTGAGGAGCTGCCCAAACCTGAGGGCCCATGTCTCTCCCAGTGTATGAAGGTGATCCAGATGTTCACACATGCTCAGTTTCACGTGTCGATATCACTGCCTGACAACGGGTTGGGATCATCTTTGTGATAATGAAAAGGGAACCATCAACCTTGGCTATTGTCTGATATAAGAGAGTACCGCTTCATACGAGTGTTAGGAAAACTCACAGTCTGCAACATCAACTCCCGTTTTCGCAAAAAAAATCAGGCGAAAAGTTGGACCTTTTCATTGGTCAAACTTTTGTAGGATTTGTTCCCCTTGATGGTTTCCCCTTAAAGTTACAGAGCAATGCTTTTATTTTATTTCACATAGTTTAAACTGAACCTGGGTTTTCCGACATTTACCTGTGACGTGTTTACACATTATTTTATAAAAATCAACATGGTTTTTAATAATGTTATTTCCAACTTTCAGGGACAGAAAGGTGAAAAGGTGAGTTGAATTCACTCTTTTTATGATTGATTATTTTTGACTCCATGATTCACTATACTGATTAAACCAGTTTTTCCCTCTCACACAGTCTAAACAACCATTTCCTTTTCTCTAGGGTGCTGGCTTTGGTCTTGGAGGACTGGTAAGTTTCATGTATTTTTTTACTACCCCTGATTCTTCTACACATGATTCTATACCGGTAATGTCGTCATTGGAAGCACCACTTTTTTTGTCATTGTCATTGTGTCTGTCTGACTGTTTGCAGAGATTTAAGCAAACCCCTGGAAAGTACGACCCCTTTGCCTCGTCCAAAGGAGAGAGAGGGGAGAAGGTGATTCAGACACACACACACACACACACACACACACTGCGCATGTTTTGAAACCCATTTAAATATGGAGTGTTTCTGTATATCTATACATACATAAACAGGAATACACCCCTTAGAGCAGGGGTCCTCAAACCCCGGACTCCGGTCCGGATCCGGACCGAACCACAACTGTCTCCGGACTCTGAGCAAATTATACGTTTCATGTATTTTCTGCGAGACATCGCCGCGACGCAACGCGTCAAAATTCTCCGCATGTAAAAGTAAATCTCCGCTTCCTCCGCTCCGCACGTCCGACTGCTCCACTGTCTGTAATAGGACGTGTACTCTGCTTTGGTCCGATCACATTCAGCGTAATTAGCTGCAAGCTGGGTTTTCTGCAAAGAATGCAACGAAAAGTAAATCGCGAAAAGACCATCAATTCCGTTATCAATTCCAATCTTGATTAATTTAGATTTCTCTTTGTCTCTGAATTGATCTTGTGTGGCAAATGAAATGGGTGGAGTCGAAAGTCGAGGCTTGACGTCAACAACACACAACAACAGCCTATAATATTTTAAGATTTATTGAACTATTCCCATAGCGGGAGGGTCTTCTTTTCACATATTATTTCAATTATATTAATATCACATATCATTTTGATGATATAAAAAAGGCCATAACCACCAGCAAATGTCTTTTGTTGAACTTGAACCAAATAATATAATAAAACTGATTCTGTCACGGTCATTTATTTAAAAAATGAATGTGGTTGATGTGTAGTGAATACATTTAACCACTATTCCAGTCCCTTTAAAGAACATTACAGGAAGACCTCGAGAAGGGACTCTTCAGACGATTAACCTGCCATAGACATAAAACGGGTTCTGTCCGGGAAGAAACAGCAACCACACGATAAATGAAGACATCACTATAATAACTTACAGATTCCAGTTCATATTATCTATCCCTGAAGTTTAAAAGGAACATTGTTCTGCCTTTTCATGTCTCCTAGTCATATGTGTGTTTGCTATAACTTACAAAAAGCAGCTGTGGTCAAATTACTATGACATTGCATTGTACTCGTAGAATTACTATGACATTGTATTGTACTGGTAGAATTACTATGACATTGTATTGTACTGGTAGAATTACTCTCTGCAAGTAGTTGTCGCAGCGAGTTATCTTAAATACAACATACGGCGTGGTGACATTAATGTGTTTCTGTTGGGAAGGCTGTGGTAGTCCTGGCTCGACATTAACGCTCTTTTATAACGCAGGTTGACAAGTAGCCAAATGACTATCAGCTGCGTGCTGTTCTGTGAAGATGTATATTATTTATCTTCCTTATATCCGTAAAAAAAAACCTAATGGCCTCTGCTGTCCCATATCACCACTCAACGCATAACGTCTCTTGGCATCAGGGCTTTATAGCGATTAGTCTGTTTTATTTTTTTTCACTGATGGTATATTACATAACGTATATTTTTCCCCACTTGACAGGGACCTTCTGGAACAGATGGTATTCCTGGGTTGCCGGGGCGACCGGGAAGGACTGGACCTCCGGGTTCTGCCGGCCAGCGGGTAACTGAAAAATAAAATCAAAGAATAAAATGCGGGCTTTGAGCAGATGTTGTTGCGGTTTATTCGTGTTTTCTGTTGGGTCGGAAACTAACGCTGACGCTCTCTCACAGGGTACCGCAGGTGTTCCAGGTGACATGGTACGTTTTAAAAACTTCCGATGAAATAAATATTGATGAAAGAAAACCTTAATATTTAACCGTATCGTATCCTCATCTCGTATTTAACAATAATGCAGGCCGTTGGTCTGACTTGCTTCATTCTGTCAAGTTGTCAGCCGCCACCATAAAATGATTCCTCCATTCCAGTGAATGGAATGGAGGAATGTATAACAGTATTTACAACAAGGTAAGAGGACACCATTCACTGGAATGGTGTCCGTTAAAACGTCGCCGGGTCCTCAGACAACACAGCAAACTCCCACCTCCCACCATCCCATAATGTTATTCCCACATAGGTCGAGAATCACAGCATAATTAACACAATGAAAGCAGAATAAACACTGTTTTGTATTGCTACAATTAGAAACAAGTGCTTCAAAATCAACCATGGGGGCTTTTTTTCAGGGCCCTCCTGGAAACACAGGGTCCAAGGGCCAGCGAGGAGAGAGGGTGAGTGTAACAATCAGCCTGTTCTGACCTCATATAAATGTCTGCCAAAACCCACCACTCTGAAACATGTTGTACAGTAGAACCAAGTAGAGACATTGAGTTTGTCTACCAGTGGTTGACCTTCGACCCCTTACTGCCCCGCAGGGTGAGCCGGGGTATGTGATCGGGGGCATGGAAGCCGGGTACATCCCTGGACGAAAAGGAGAACCAGGTTCCTCTGTAAGTAAATCCCAGAAGAACCACATGAACAATGAAATTACTTTTACTTGACGTTTACGTGGCGTTTACTTGACTTTTACTCTGTGTTTATGTGATGTGCTTATGTGATGTTTACATGGCGTTTATATGATGCTTAAATGACTTGCTTGATTTTTTCATTGCTTTTACATGCCGTTTATGTGACGTTTATGTGACGTTTATGTGACTTACATGACGTTCACATTACGTTAACATGACTTTACATGATATTTACATGACATATACATGACAACGATGACATTGACAATTTTTGTGATGGCGTTTTCATAACTGGGTCAACACAGCAACACGTTTACATGATGACTGTATTTCATGGCTGCTCACTGAGCTTCCATATGCTATACCTCTATCGCTATATCCCAGGGCCCCCAAGGACCTTCAGGTGTACCTGGGGTGTCTGGAGCTCCAGGCCTCCCGGGGCAGGAGGGACTAGCTGGGGCCCCAGGGACATCCATCAAGGTACCGTGTGGATCTATGGGTACTGCTGACCCTGGTTACAGCACACTCTATAATGGATACCTCAATCCATCAATGACATCCTCCCTAGCATGTCGCTGATGACTTTAAAGCACGCACACGTTTTTCTAATATAGTTGGGCCCCCCAAATAGTTCGTTTTCAAGCAGACATCATCTGTCACACCCAGGGCCTCGCTCTGTTACTGGAAACGGGGCCTTGAACATTGGAATTTAAATGTCACGTGATATTAGCTTAAACTGCGATTCACGAACCACCGCTTGCATGTTTAGCCTTTCACTTTTTAGCTAAAACTACTTTAATAAGTTGGGCTTATTAAAAAGTTTGCGTATCGAATGCTGATTAAAGGCTTATTCCATAGGAATAAATGAAATCACTGAATTGTTCTGAAACACCACAAGTAGCGTTGTACTACGAGTCTACGCTGTCACTGTGATCAGTGTGTTGGCGTAATTGCTATCTGTCAGACTTGGGAAATCAGACAAATAGCGTATGCTAAACTATAGGTACAAGGCATAAATGACAATTTACACTGAAAAGAGTCCTAACTCAGTAGAAAACAAAACTTGGTTGACCAACAACCTACAGACCAATGTTTTTATATAATGCATACTATTGTTATGATTTTTAGTGAGTAGTAGTCATAGAAAGTGGTAGTAGTGGTAGTATAATTAAGTATGTGATGTTATTATTATTAATATATAATGTGTGATGTAAGAAAAATATATGCATGCAATGATTTTATTTTCGGCATCATTTTGTATTTTTTGTATTTGCAGGGTGAAGCAGGAGAGCCTGGGGCTAAAGTAAGTATCGCATCTTCTCTATTAACACACGTTCATTACTCTATTTCTAGTAGATTTTATTCACCTAGTGGCCATATTGGTTAGTCGGGTGGGGAAACCGTGACAACTCAATGGAAATGCATTCTAAAAGCTACCTGGAAATGGAACGCATTGAGTAGTCATGGTTTCCAAATATTCTAGAATGTTTCCCCGCCCAACTAACCAATATGGCCGCCAGGTGAATAAGGTCTATAGAGACACGCTGGACAGAGGGAACAGAGATGTGGGACTATGGTCTGTACACTAACCTTGTGAAGTCACGTATTATCCTTGAGTTGGAGTGCAGACAAAAGCTCTGGAAGGATTCAATCAAACACCGCCAGAGGCTTTATCGTCCCTTCGCAGAATTCATAAAAACTGTCTTTTATTTGTCTGTATTTGAATTTGTTTTGTGAAGGGTTTGCGTGGGAAGACGGGGCTGAAAGGAGACAGAGGAGACCAGGGGAAAGATGTAAGTTCTGATTAGTTACTCAATATTTCAATATGTTTGTTGTCAGACATGACAGACCTTTTCTTATTGACATTAATTGTTTTAATTATTGTTTGACATTACAAATATACACCCCTTTTGAACATTATCACCCTATTGAATGGGCATTATATCAGTGGTTATCAGCCCCATAACTATAGGTTAGTACGGGCCTACTGTACCTACCGGTAGGTTCAGAGGGCGAGTGATAATGTTCGAAATGGTAACACGCATACCCACGCCAACCAGGGTACTGCGGGATTGCCCGGTCCAATCGGAATTGATGGAGTGCCCGGGCTGTCCGGCAACAAGGGAGAAAAGGTAGGGTTGTTGTTGATTCACCAAGATGCTAGACAAAATGGCATCTTAACTGTGTTGTTCTAAGGCAGGAGGACTTCTTTTTCTCTCTCAGGGTGAAGAGGGTATTGGAATACAAGGAGTACAAGGCATCCGTGGAGTAGCGGGAGAAAAGGTAGTTTTTGTGGTTATTGTGTGTGGTTAGTTATTAGTTATTACTGCTAGCAGTCATAATATACACGTAGATAATGTTTATACGTCAAGTAGTGTTTATATGTCAAGCCTGTTCCCACACAACCTTCACCACAACATGAATTACTCAAACCTTTTTAACTGTTTGACTGGCAGACTTAACATTTCACACCAAAAGCGTGCCGGCTGGCTAGCATCTTCTGTCACCGATTTGATCCCATCACAAATGTTCCTGTGTTTTGTTTTTATCCCAGCCATACACCCTAACTCTAATTTTTCGGGGGTTTTTTTGCAGGGTAACATCGGATTTTCAGGACCAATGGGCCCCAAGGTACCATCATATTCAGTCAAATAATTACAAATAAAAACATTTTCAATTTCTTTTACACTAATTGTGTGTTGTGTGTGTGTGTGTGTGTGTGTGTGTGTTTTTTTTTAAGGGGGACACGGGCGACCAGGGCATCCAAGGAGTCACCGGCCCTCGGGTATGCCCTCCCCTTTTAATCTCCACATAAATAAATATACTGTATATATATATTAGGGTTCCCACAGGTCCTTAAAAAGTCTTAAAAGGCATTGAATTCATGAATTTTAAAATAAGGCCTTAATTGGTATTAAAATGTCTTAAATCAATCCTTCAAAAGTCTTAAAAATGCTTGGGACATGGGAAGCAGGATTTTGTGAATCGTTTTTTTCTGATATTGCAATTTAAAATCTCAAAATAATTGATAGCATCTATTTTTGAAATAATTGACAGAATGCCTCCTG
>OOFB01019349.1:5370-25999 GCA_900323305.1 Trachyrincus murrayi
GGGGGGGGGGGGGGGGGGGGGGGGGGGGGGGGGGGGGGGGGGGTACTAGTGAGACTGTGAGTCTGTGGACGGATGGCGAGAGTGTAGAGGCGGGCTATAGTGGGGCTTCGGCGGCGGATCCCGATTGGACGGCTGGTTTTAGGCCTCCAGCTCGAATCCCATGCCCACTTTGTGTCCGCCCGCGTTGAAGTTCTTCCCGTCGATCAGAGCAGAGAGGGTGACCTTCACACCTGCCGAGACACGGGGTTCACCCCACAGTTCATCTACCAGCTAGAACCAACCGGGTCTTCGTTTGTCTCTCCGACATTTGAAAACAACCCAATCTGACCGTTCCGAAAATGTGTAAAACAACGTGTATTTGGAAGTATAGAGCTATGAATAGACGCAATGCATTCCAAACAAACAAACAAAGAGGCGTACCTGGCCTGAGACTCTGGGTATAGCCTACACCAATCAGGCTGGCGTTGTTCACTTTGGCCTGCGGGGGCAGAGGGGGAAACACGTGAGAAGAGGATGGACTCACTAGAGACAAAGCAGACTGAGCGAGGCCCAATCACGGCCTTTGTTCGCACCCACTGGGAAAGTAGGATGCGGAAAAAGCAGATAGGCCCAGGCTTCTGTGATACGTTCTGTGATACCTTCTATATGATTGGATAGTCATGAAATAGCAACAGTGACAGCTTGACACATCGTTTGAAACGATGCATGAACCCGCCCAGTGTGTGTGTACATGTGTGTATATATATATATATATATATATGGTGGTTAGTTTGGCGGTCATACCGAGATGGACGCGTCCTTGTCCAGCTTGTACTTGGCGGCGATGCCGAAGCGGGTGTTGTTGCTGCCGGCCGTCCAGGCCAGGGTGACGGCCGTCTCCAGCTCGTCGTTCACCTTCTGGTAGATGGAGCCGCCGAACTCGGTTCCGTCGTTACTGTGGAGGTTAACCAGGCATTAACCAGGCATTAACCAGACATTAACCAGACGTTAACCAGATGTTAACCAGATGTTAACCAGATGTTAACCAGACGTTAACCAGATGTTAACCAGACTTTAACCAGATGTTCACCAGGCGTTAACCAGACGTTAACCAGATGTTCACCAGGCGTTAACCAGACATTTACCAGGCGTTAACCAGACATTTACCAGGCGTTAACCAGACATTAACCAGATGTTAACCAGACATTTACCAGGCGTTAACCAGACATTAACCGGAACCTCACGTCACACCTCCACCACTCCTCTCCCATGACAGAGTCTACATACTATTTGTCATTTTTAGCTCTTATCCAAAGTTAGACTCCCACTCCCCTCCAATGACCTAAACCATTACTCTTTACTATTTACTCTTTACTATGAGATTTAGCAGACGCCTTTATCCAAAGTTAAACCCCCCCACTCCTCTCCCATGACAGAAACTATTTGCGATTAAGTCATTCAGCAGACGCTTTTATCCAAAGTGATTCACGGTCAATTTCAGATACACGTCATTAAGAAGCAGGTAGGGGTTAGGGCATCTTGCTCAAGAATGACATACATTGCAGTCTACCCAGAACCTTTCGGCTGGGACTCAAAAACACGATTTAGTCATTTAGCAGACACTCATCCAAGGCAACTCGCAGTGATTCTGAGTCAGACATGAGAAGGTTTTTACTCAAGGACGTGTACATTGGGGTTCGAACCCAAAACGTTTCCCGCTGGGAGTCAAACAAACACCCTACCCCACTAGACCATCCCCACTAGACTACCCCCCCCCGGTACAAAAAGACCCCCCATATTAAAGATTAGAGATCGACATTGGTTCGCGTTCCCGGGCAATACCCACACGTTGGTGTGCAGCTGGAAGTCTCCGGCGACGTGTGCCAGGGCGAAGTTGTTCTGGGTCAGCTTGGACTTGGCCGTGTCGAACGCCATCTGGTAGCCCGCCAGCCAGCCCTCGTAGCCCAGCACGGCCGCCGCGTGCACGACGGGACCCTCGAAGTCGATGTCGCAGCCCACGTTGACGAAGTCGCGCTTGTAGCCGGTCTTCAGCTTGCCGCTCTTCTTCCTAGAAGGCAAAAGAGTAGTTTGGATGTCAACAAAAGAAAAAACCCACAACAACCCAATGACCCGATAGTGACTCACTAACGGCCAGAATCGTTTGGAGTGAGGCCCCGATCACGCACATATGACTAAATTGCTATTTAGTCGTATGGCAGATGTATTGTTTAGGGTTACACACCCACTGGCAACACACACACACGTAAATGAAAATAAGAAAAGTGAAAAGGGGGATGTTATGGATGGACATGGCTAGCCACGGTATTTTGAGTTGTACTACGCGTGTCTCGTGACGAATGTGTGTATGAATGTGTAAATACTACTTAGTCACCCCGGCGTTCGGACTCACCCTGTATTTGGAACGAAGGATGTATCCAAAGCAACCTTCAGCCCTTGCGCCAACTGCAAAAATAACAAAAACAAAACAAAACCACAATTTGTCGAAACGCATTCATCATTTCCTTTCGCCTTAAACCCCCATGCGGTATTTAAGCGAGGCAATAAAAGCGTGTTTGGTTCGAAACACCCACCTGGTCCTCCACGGTGACCTCGGTGGCCAGGGTGTTGTCAGTGTTCCACTTCTGGTTGAAGCTCAGTCCCAGCTCCTTCATCTTGTACTTGGTCTCCAGGCTACCCGCCGCCTTGCCCGTGTCCGTGTTGCTGGAGCCGGACGTGTTGAACTCCTACGGGAGGAAGGACAAAAAAAACGCTTTTATTGCGATGTCTCCCTGTCCAGATTATAACTGTACTGTAGAGGATGGCATGGGTGCAGACGTTCACATTGTTGTTGCCGGACGAGGGAGTTGTTAGGATGCTTGTGGAAGGTTAAAAACAAACAAAGCGATTTGTCATAAGGAGGAAGCAGGATGTTTTGTCAATGAGAAGAGAAGGTATGACAGATCGAACACCTCGGATGGATCACGACTATAAAAGTAAAAGTATCAAAGAATATCCAAATGAAGTGAAAACTAAAAAAAAAAAACGATGGTCGGACTGGCAGAGAGAGACACACACCCCTTTAAAAAACATCCTTCTATTGCACTTGTACTCTGCAGGATACACAGCTGTATGACCTTACTAAAGCAATAATCACAGACCTCAAACATCATAACTAAACATAACCTGGTATAAAGCTGTTCCAATTCACCCAAGGGGCGTTAAATGACCAAGTCATAAAGCGCTAGACCATAATGCCGATGGCTCTCTCTGTGTAGCGCTCCAGCCCTCTATGCTCTATGATATTCCATCATCAGAGCCGTCCCTTGAGGAAAAATGGATTGTGCAAACCCAGTAAACCCAGTCTCATTGGATTATCTTGTATCTGGTCTGTTTGATAACAACTCAACATCTGCTGTAAACACACTGCTCTCTTGCAGCTGCGCGTCTGTCAAACAAATGCGTTTGATTGATTAAAAATGGGGATGGGGGGGGGGGGGGGGGCGGGTGTGCTTCTAATCGGCCGCAACTCGTAGACCGTTTCAAATGTCCGCAAAAGAAAGTTCAATAAATAAATCACCAACACAGAATTATAGCGCAATGCTGAATACAATAATAACAAGTAAATAATAACAAGGAAGCATACTGAGGCGCGTGTTGACGAAAACGGACGACGTTCCAACTGAAATAAAAATACAAATGACCAAAAAAAAGACATCCATGGGCAGAATAGGAGGAAAAAAAAAAACGATTTTATGAAAAAAGAAAACACAAGGAGAGAAAGGGAGAGGAAACAGAAGTGGTCCTGTTAAGCGCACACAGGGACCCGGATGGGTTCGGAGGGGCGACGCCAGGTCTTACCATCTACATTAGAGCGAGAGGGGTCCGTGACGGGAGGCAGCAGAGTGGAGATAGAGCCAGGGTTAGCAGAGACAGGGAGAGAGAGAGAGAGGGAGAGAGAGAGAGAGACAGGCGTGCAGTCTGTCTCTCTCTCTCTCTCTTTCTCTAGAACAAACACGCGACCCAGGTTCACCTGAAAGCCTTTAATCAGTATGTCACAGCATGGGGTTAGGAATTCAGGAGTTATGTTGACTGTGGGGAAGTACATTATCCAGGAAACAGAAGACGAGCGGGGCTGGCCAGAGGGGTATCGGGGTGGGAAGGCAGGTCAAGAATGATGAACACACAGCAGGGTCTCTCTTACCACTCCGCTCTGTGACTTGGTCTTCAGGTCCAGCTTCACCACGCCAAAGCCTTACGGCGTTCAGAATATGAGAACAATAAAGTTAAACGGTATTCAGAGGACAAACTCATTATAAAAATGCCACGTCATGCCAACAGGGTCCAAAATAAACACCTGCCACCAGCCAATGGCGGATAGATTTGATCATTTGGCAGGTAAAAGAAATCAGGGTTACATTAACAACATTAACAATTGCTTGGCCGGTAGATTTTTCCACTCCGGCAGATAAAAAGACAAAGTTCATTGTGGACCCTGCATGCAAAGTATAATACAAATATTCAAAGTGTGGATCTTGACTAATATGGCCAATGTATTGTTTTTTTTCTTTAATAATATTTGTGTGCAATTTAAACCACGCCCTGAAACCCAAGGTTCCAAAACGGACAAAAAATAAATAAATAAGTATTCTATTTTATTCCCACTCGCTCGAGAGAGAATAAATAGAGAAAGATAGTGAAGCTTGAACTACACTCTGGCTCCGTTCCATTTATTGAATCTGTCTCCGCAACCACAGTAATTCAGCTGACTAGCCTGGTTGCTATGGCATCCACATAAATATAGGCTACCCCAATCAGAACTCCCCCAATTATCGTGACAATGCATTTTTCCACATGGCCCTGTGTGCAGTAAAACATAAACATAGTGAAACACAGGTCGAACCAACACAAGAGACACGCCCATCACACACACGCACACGCGCAGACACGCACACACACTTGACTCACCATAGCCCTTGCTAAAGACGTCCTTGGCAGACTTGCCCAGGTCTGAGTAGGATGGAGGGACGGCCATGATGCTATAAATAGAAAGAAACCACAAAGACATTTGAATGAATGACTCAGTCTGTTGTAATCTTTTCCTTCCTTCCATGTACACATGACGTCTTGTTTACAATGTGGCTTTTCAAAATAGAAGCGGCACGAGATGATGACGTCTTCTTCTTCTGTGGTGGTGTGATCCAGGTAAAGGCTAGTGTTATTACATGCGTCACCGACGGGCTGGGCGGGAAGTCAATGTTATTGGCTTTTATTGTGGTAAAAATGTGATTCGCTATTGAGATTCTATCATGTTGGGCACGCAATAATGCATTAGTAGGACCTAATGTTGGCATCACCCAGCTACAGGTAGCCGAATACAGTTGGCCATATCCTTCTGCCGTTGGATGTAGGCCTAAACGCAGGAACAATCGTCATTTATATAATCATATGGTCATTATAATTGGATAATGTATGTGTCATAATAATGACTCGTTCTGCAGGAGTAGCATCTATCAGACAATCTACAATTTAACTCAATGTCTCAATTCAAAAGTCCTAGTCATACTAGTATTATAAAGGGTGTATAATAGAAACACACACACACACACACACACACACACACACACACATTATGGATATAAATAATAAGTGAACTTGCACTCTTGGCCATTAAGACCTCGGATGTGGCTACAGTAGACTACATAGGCCTCAGTTATCATTGAAACATACCATGGACCGTTAATCTAATAAAAAAACAACTAAAATGACCTTGTAGGTCGTGGCCTTCTCCCCTAATAACACTAATGTCATGGGCCTGTTGAGGGTGACCCATCTGGTGTGGCTGCTGCTGCTGTAGACCTTATGCAGAACAAAGGACACAGCCAATAGGCCTGAGAGGGAGGTGTGGTGGGGCTTGATTCTGCGGGCTGAGTGACCGTTAGATAAGGGAAAGTAAACGTTATAGTAGCTGCTATGATAAGGTTTGTTGGCTGACGTTCGTGATATTGTGTAAAACGCGTAAAACACCCAGTGCAAGCAAACCAGTAATTTTATCAAACCAGTTGCAAAAAAGAAAAGCCAAGTAGGCCTAAGCATCTTTATCCAACATTCAGTGAAAAGATGCTGGGGGGAAAAAAAAGCCCAATAAAGAAACACACACACAAAACTAGACACAGTAAAAGGGAATCCATGAGGACGAATGAACGGTGCATAAACCGTTGCAGACATCATTATATAACAGCCAATAGCTAACATGTTCGCTAACTTGCTAACCTTGGAGAGAATTAAACCGACGCTTAACACTTGCATTGCATTCAAAGTCAAATCAAAAAACTATCTATTCAAACAATTCATTTTTGTCACAGGACATATGAAATTCATCAGATGCATCAATTTTCCATACCAGTGCAAAAGTTGTTTAGCAGGGAAAATCTGCAAATCTTCCCGTCTTGATGCTGCTGTGTGGAAATGACAGCTAGCTTAGCTTACAGAGGATAGGGCACAATGAAGGAGACACATGGCGCATGCGCTGTGTCAGCTACTGTCATTGCAGCAGAAAAAAATAGAAAATATATAAAATCAAGAGAAAGACCATTTTAAAATGTTCAGCACATAACTGTACAAAACCTAAAGTGACATTGAACAATAAAAAATAAATATTGTATTTATGCGCGCGTGCGTGCGTGCGTGCGTGCGTGCGTGCGTGCGTGTGTGTGTGTGTGTGTGTGTGTGTGGATCACACAGAGAGAGAGAGAGAGAGAGAGAGAGAGAGAGAGAGAGAGAGAGAGAGAGAGAGAGAGAGAGAGAGAGAACTTCAGTAGGAAAATATACTTGTACAATAAGATTAGATAGATAGGGTAAGATAATATTTGCAGAAGTGAAGGCATATGAGTTAATGTACGTGGTGGGTTACATTGGTTACGTCATCATAATATTCAAATATTAGCATTGGCCATAATAAAGCCTCAGACCTGGTAAAATATGAATGTGTATTTATTGTACCCTTATGTGTATTTTGAAACCACAAAAATAATATGCTAAATTGCTAATAGAATCGGATGACCACTGTACTGTACAGAAAGCACCCTCAACTTCCCAGCTCCCGTCTTTAAGACATGCGGTGTGGATCCAGAACACACCATAGCAGCAGCAGCGAGTTCGATTCGACTAACAAAAGCAGTAAAAGAGCATTTCATGCATCTCCTAAATGAAGGAGAAGAGGAGAACAAAAGGAGGAGGAATTTTAGCACGCAGCTGTAGATTCAACTCTCCACGGATTCCCTCTCCTTTCTCCTCCCCTCTGGTGCGGAGGGGAGGGGAGGGGTGTCTCACAGGGACATAGCGCTCTAAACCAGGCATCATTTAACCGTGTGGTATTGCAAGCAGGCTGCCTGTGTTATAATCGTGTAGGACTGCATAGGACTTTTTTTGTCATTGAATATTTTTTTTTCTATTATTATTTGATAATAGTTCATATTTATTTCATTGTTTGTATTTGTATTTATGTGACCTTATCTTTATGCTTCTTCTTAAGCAACAGTGTATAACAGTGTAACAGTGTATAATACCAAGTATTATACCCAGCAAGTAGGCCTGGTAGAATACTTCCCTGTCCACTCAGTACTTATCTATCTGAATCTATTGATTCATAATACAACTATTGTTTTTATTGCATAGCCCTGTTAGTTCATTCACATCCATTGTTTGATCATTGTCTGAGGTTGCTTGCTCTTTCCGAAGTTTAGTTTTCCTTTTTCGTGAAGACATGAAGATACAGAAGTGGACAAGTCGACATCGACAGCGGAATTTGTTTTCCGTGGGACTGGGGGCCCTTGGGGGCAAACTGCTTGAGAAACAGGTTTAACAGAGACCCGGTGAACTCTCCACGTTTCGACCATAGGCCCCTCGGCGTCTTTCTTATAAGATACTGTTGTTTGTAAATATATGTATAATGTTGTGAAGGATGTACATAATTGAAGACTGCGTCCTTTTATATAAATGAACATTGTCTAAATTCCATTGCATTTTAATAAATAAATAAATAAAATGAAAACACAAATTAACACACGTTTTTTTAAATTATTATTGGGGCCATTGTTATATACGTGAAATATGGATTTTCCAAAATATTTTATACGACGTTATACAACCGAATTGCTTATTCATCAATTTCTAACATTACATTCCGTTCCTCCTTAAATCCACGTGGTAAACATCGCGTTTTTTTACGTAGAGGAAAGGGGAAAAAAAAAAAAAAACTCCCATGCCCCGCCCCTAATACGATCATCCACCCCACACTGGTGGCCGACAACATCTGGGCGGGCGAGGGAACTTTTACTGTCAAAAGTACACACTACTAGGCACGATCAACTTTTGAACAGTGCTAAGTCCAAATGGTCAACATTCACTAGTAGGGCCTGCTTTGTATTTAACCGCACTGCACTTTTCTGCACAATGCACCGCCGTGCATGATCTGCAGGACCCAAGCCCTGGTGCTACACAAGTCGATCCGATCAGATAAAATAAGTTAGGCTAGGCTAACGCAACGATGTCTGGAAGTCCAGTGTTTGTGAATCCCTTCCACAGACCCCGCTGTTTGGCTGCTGCTGCTCCATCATCGGGGAAAGCCAAACTCACACACCCCGGCAAAGCTATCCTGGCAGGTAAGTGCATTAAAAAACTCGTAAACAACAGTAGGCTACACTTCGTAACTTGCTTCATAACAGCACTTGTGGACGCGTTGCAGTGAGAACAACATGGTACTGAAGTGGTAGTTCAAACTGGTGAGACTAGATGTTTCACAGTTGAATGAACTAAGCGCACTTTGTCTGTTTGATATCGGTTATGAAGCATTTTCCATTGCATTGAATCGAACTATATTGACACAAGGGGCGTTTCAAAAGAAAATGACATTATGTCCAAACCTGAAGTGTTGCATCACCGTGACAGGATCTTATAAGACACAGGTTGTCACGCAGGTTGTGACACATACGAGTCATTTGTGCTATCTTGAGACAATTAGAACAGATAGATCTCTTCGCATTTTAGTTAATGTCAAGTTGTCCTTTGGTCTTTCAGAGAAGTTCTTCTAAAAGTAGGCGACCAACTTCTAACATAATAGCAATGCCCCTTGTTCTGCAAGTCATCTTAGTCTCAGTCTTAGTCTACTACTAAGGGTCATCATGACTGCAGGGTCTGTAGGGTTTTATGCTCAGTTTTATTCCCCACAATGACTAAGCACATTGCTCTAATGTGCATATCCCCTCTGCACACTCACTCACCTGCTGTCTGTCACAACTACACACTCCGCCTTTTGATCCCAGGTTCAATGGTTAATATGACACGATAAGCCCACGAAGACTAATCTATCACTGTTGAGATGGTGTAGGCCTATTATTAGTACTATGCGTGTAGTGTATGTAGTATATCTTCACATACTTTTTATGAAGTAGTAGGAGTATGCATAGAATATGGTGTCAAGGACACAACCTGGCCTGATTAAATGTGTTATGTCTTGATGGTGTCTTCAACCAAATGCAGTTATTAAATAGCTGAAATGTAGATACAGTCTTATGTCAGTATTACTGTATTTGCAAATCGTACAAATAAATGCATGAATAGTACGTTGAATGCATCGGAATAAACAGCGACTAACTGATTGACTTCGACCCGTTAGTCGAATCTAAGACCATTACAGATCAACTGACATTTCCTATGACCACATTAGAATGTAAAGCGGTCCAACTAATTTGACTTTAAATATGTTTTTTATCACTAAATACTTTTAACTAGTTTCAAGACGTTCTCCGCCTCGAAAAAGCTAGGCCTAAAAACTCACACACTAAAGTCAAAACCTAGTCTACTTTAGTCTACCGGTATCTTGGCCTTGATGACCCAGCTGCATCTCTCCTTTCCAGCTTTAAAATCAAGATATAAGCCGAGAGGAAGCTATAGGAAGACTTTCTGGTGACATGTTTTTTGTGTGTGTGTGTGTGTGTGTGTGTGTGTGTGTGTGTGTGTCTTTCAAACTTAACTGATAGGTTCCCTCACTGCACTCAAGCTTGACTGTGTGTGTGTGTGTGTGTGCGCGTGTGTGTGTGCGTGCGTGCGTGTGTTGAAATACCATGCATGTCAGTGTGGTGGAACGCATGCAGGGTGGATTTTGTTCAAAGTCTCATCTGGGATGGGGGCGGGGGGGGTTGTGTTCTGGACGAGGTACAAGGTTGAGTCAATAATGTGACGCTCAAAATGCGTATTTTTCAACGGTCAACGTGTCATTTTAAAACATTGAACAACATGAGCTAACCCCAACGTTTTCCGCCCCGCCCCAAAAAACAAAACAAAACAAAATAGTGTAAAAGTATTTAAAGCGCTGACACTGATCATTTGAATCATTCATAAATCTTTAAAACTGGCAGCAAGTTGTGACCTATATAGTTATGATTCTATAACATATTAAGATTCATTTTTCAAGATTCATTTTTTTGTATATGCACACCTTATGGTTTACTTTATGCACACATTTACCGGTATACATACTGTATATATCGAGGAGTATTGCGGAGTATTAATAACACTATTGGAGATCCTACATTCTCTTGTGCTGAGACCAGTATTTCCCCTTGTTGGAGTTGGACCAGGGGGGGAGTGTCTCGTGGGCAGAGTCATGCTGCGATCAGCTCAGCCAATCAGAGGCCTCGGTTGTATTTGCTGTTCAACTGCAGATGTGTGACACTGTTTTTTTAAGGTGGAAACTGATTCGGTTCTATTGTATTATCATATTATTGTTGAACGTGGATGTTTTTCTGTAGATATATATATGTTTTTTAGGAACCCAAAATAATGTTTATTGTAGTACACGTATAGTACACGTAGAAGGTCAGATAAAATGCAATGACATTTTAAATGAACATGTTTCTACCAGAGAAGGTAACTACAACATTATAAGGAAGGTGTATTTGCTGTTTTATCAGTACTAGATAGTTGTGGATCGTTGTCTAGATGGGTTTGGTGATGCCGTTTGTTATGTGGTTCATTGACTGTGATTGTGTGTTGTTGTTCCAGGTGGTATCGCGGGGGGGATCGAGATCTGCATCACCTTCCCTACAGAGTATGTGAAAACACAACTCCAGCTCGACGAGAAGGCCAACCCTCCCAAGTATAGAGGCATCAGTAAGTCAGTAGGGTTACATATAACCAGTGGGTTACTCTAGGGTTAAAGGAGCCCTATATTAACCAGTGGGTTACTCTAGGGTTAAAGGACCCCTATATTACCACCAGGTGTGACACTAATCAGCAATCACAAGCCATTGAAACAAAATCTACCCTATAGTGACATCACAAGTGGGAGAGTCCATGATGGATAGCTCTACCAGTTGGTCCAGCCCACTGGGTAGGCTGGTGGTTGGGGACGTTTAAAAAAACTACTATGACACCACAAAGGGGAAGGAAGTTATGGACGGAATGTTCGCGGTCTCTCAACCACCATTTGACCTTTCACCTTTCATACGACTTTTTGAACTTTGTTGTCACTGTAGCCAGATTGCTAATGATTCTAACCGTGTTTTAACGTGGTCTAGCTTCTTTCTGTGTGAAGGAATGAATGATTTAGTGACCGAATGAGACCTTTTACATTTTTGAAACATGCACACATGCCTTATCACAGTATGCAAATGGAAGCTAGAATTCACAACCATTTCCTTGTGTGCTGTGAGCTCGTTATCAAATAATGTTTTAAGATGGCTGTTGGGGTTTGCGCCTGATGTGAAAAGCTGGTTTTAATCGAAGGTTAAAATGTTTTCATTGTAGAGACCAAAAGTGGGAAATTCCCTCTTTATTAAATCATAGATCAGAACTACTTAGTGAAACCAAGCCTGTGTGTATAGACATACCCCTCATGAAATGAGCCATTCTGTATTCAGTGTGGTTCCAACTGTGTGTGTCTTTGTAATCTGTATGAGGAAAGGCTTTTAGACTTTGGCATGGCGTATATTTACTTAGATCCAGATCTATTTAGATTTTGCAGCATCACGGACCATGCTGCATTGCCATTGTAAGGTAGCGTGACCATAGAGTTAGTTGAAGGCCTTTACTTGTTTTTTTTATACGAATATTTTAAATAATATGTCCACAACTCTTCTGTGCTGATGGGCCTAAACTGTAAAAACATAAATGTATTTCATATAAATTATTGATTTTTGACAACATTGTTTAGTTTGGAATTCAATTAGTGTCAATAATATCAACCACAAGAGGACTTTTGTGGTTAAAAAAAGTGAAAAAAAGCATATCCAAAAGTTGTGTCAATGGTGAGGCAGACATTTGCTTGCAATGTTGAATCAAATCCTTGATATTTACCTGAGAGCTTACGTTTTGTTTTTGTTACAACTCTAATGAATCTAGGCCTATATGTTTGCTGTTAAAATATTCCCACTTCATATGTCCACTCTGTCTCCCTCTGCAGGCGACTGTGTGAAGCAAACCGTTAATGGCCATGGGGTGAGGGGTCTGTACCGAGGCCTGAGCTCTTTGCTCTATGGCTCCATCCCCAAAGCTGCTGTCAGGTACATCACTGAAAAACACCACCCAACATCACTAAAACACCCACACCTCCCATTCACACTGACCTCCTTAGCATCCTAAACTAACCCTGACTTCAACATTGAGTTGAGAGCATCTTATAAACTGACGTGTGCACTTTGTTGTTTTTAGCTGTTATGTTGAATTCAGAGTGCACTCTTTTTAGATGTACTATAGTTAGTAAGTAAGTAAGTAAGTACATACCTTATTAATCCCCAAAGGGGAAATTCAGTTGCCACAACAGCATAGTGAGAGAAAAAGAGATAGTGTATCTCTTTTCTAGTCTATATCTGTGTCTCTGACTATTATGCACTCATAGTATAACAAATACAACTACTAACCTCGCCTTGCTACTCCGCACACTAATTTCGATTGTACGCTGATTATTCTCAGCCTCACTGAGTCACTTGCAAGTCCCTGTTGGATTAAAAGCAGCTGCTAAAGGACAAGTCCTAAAATGTTAAGCATGTGTTTGGTTGTGTTTCCCCCCCCCCCAGGTTCGGAGTGTTTGAGTTCCTGAGCAACAAGATGCGTGACGAGAGCGGGAGGTTGGACAGCACGCGAGGCCTGCTGTGCGGGCTGGGAGCGGGCGTGGCCGAGGCTGTGTTGGTCGTGTGTCCCATGGAGACTGTGAAGGTGAGAGAGAGGCCCCTTCGTCGTCTTCACCGCCGTAAACAACAACGTCGCCGCCGTTCCTCCGTCTCGAAAAACTACGGGGCGTTTGGGGAGTTTAGAGGTTGCACGTTTTTTCCCATCGTGATCTCGGGAAGCTCATTTGCGGATGCGTAAACGAAAGGCTTGGTTTATGGTCCTCGATGGGTGTTTGCTTTAGCGTCAAGGGTTGAATGGTCAGGATGACTCGACTGCTGTTTTTTGTTGTGAATTATATTTTATTATTATATAATTATTTGCTTCCGCCGTGAACCATCGTTTTGTAGAAGCACACAGAAACGTATAAAATGTAAAGTTCAAGTTCAATTGTAGCGAGACCTATCACTGGCGATATATGATCTAATTGATCTAATTCTTCTTCAACACACGAAAATGGGTTGTTTTGAAATATTCTAGGCTATATAGAATGTGTGACATGTTTATAATCCTGTCTGAGGGGCTGATTGGGTCTCGGTATAATATTACAGTGTCTATATCGATTTAATCATTTATTTATTATAATATTACTGCAATGTCCAAAGAGTTTTAATGATAACATTGTGGTCTGTCATCAGGTAAAATTCATCCATGACCAGACGTCTGCCAACCCAAAGTACAGGGGCTTCTTCCACGGGGTCCGGGAGATCATCAAAACTGAAGGTGAGAATGAAAAGTTGTCCTTTCTAGGGTGCGCAACCAATAGAAAACCAATAGAAAACTACCACTCTGGAAAAGTGTTTTGGTTGCAGACTTCTTGTACAGAGAATTTCCCCGTTTGACAACTGTATACATTTTAGTAAAAAATAACACTTTGTGAGACCCGACTTTTTTCAACTGAAAAAACTTGACTTTGGGGTTTACTTAACTTAAAAAAAACCTATTGATCTGTCTGTGCATGTTTGCCACTCTCTCTCTCATGCTCTCTGTACCTCTCTCTTCCTCTCTCTCTCTCCCTCCCTCCAGGACTGAAGGGGACATACCAGGGGCTGACAGCAACGGTGCTAAAGCAGGGCTCCAACCAGGCCATCCGCTTCTATGTGATGACCTCCATGAGAAACTGGTACAAAGGTAAAAACAAGTTTGTGTTTGTGTTTTTATGTGTGTGTGTGTGTGTGTTTGTTTTGTTTTGAGAATGAGAACGAGAAAGCCCCAAAATGAAATATGCAGGTTCTAAATGCACCTCGATTCCTGCATACAATCATCGATCAGCCGACGGGTTAAAAATGCGTTTGTTTACTTTGATTCAAAAAGGGGACGACCCCAACAAGGCCATTAACCCGCTCATAACTGGAACGTTTGGAGCCATCGCCGGAGCTGCTAGTGTGTTCGGGAACACTCCGCTGGACGTCATTAAGACCAGGATGCAGGTAGGGGCGCTGTTTGATTCCACAGTCTATCATAACCACACACACACACACACACACGCAACATTCGTTTTACACCCTTATTTCCCCTCGGGATGAATAAAGGATCTATCTATCATTATAGACCTCTATAACATATATTAGGTATACCGTGTGTGAACATACAGAGCATGGCTGACTCTTTATTGTTATTCTTGTTTTAACAGGGACTTGACGCTCACAAGTACAAGAGCACGCTGGACTGTGCCACCAAAATCATGAAGCATGAAGGACCCCGGGCGTAAGTTGTCTCCGTGAAATACAACTTGGATAAAAACTGTTTTCTTATTAGATCGTTACAGTAAGGTACATTGTGTAGCTACGGGAGGTTTTGGAAGGACAACACAATTGTAATTAGGCTTGTTTTCTCCGGTAGTACACACACAGACGCACAGGATCACACATTCACATCAGGTCGATAAGATAACAAGAGTAATTGGAATTGAAGGCATTAAAACATTGAGCTAAGAATACGCTAAATATTCCGAAAATATATACACAATGTGGGTAGAGGAAATGTAAACAAGAAAAGTACATGTCAACATTCTAGACAGTTGAGGTAGACATTATTGACATTATATGCTACATTATTGAAACTATACATTATTGACTATATACATTTATTATACGTAAGACACATACACTATGCCAAAACTCTCAAGTAGTCACCCTTTCCCACCCCCGGTTCCACGCAGGTTCTACAAAGGCACCGTTCCTCGTCTGTGCCGCGTGTGTATGGACGTGGCCATCGTCTTCATCATCTACGAGGAAGTCGTGAAGGTTCTCAACAAGGTCTGGATCACGGACTGAATGGACACCCCAGCAGGAGAGGGAAGGAGAGCCAAGGACAGCAGGCCTTCTGAAGCACCTCAACCAGGCCATGCGAAATGCTGTTCTCCTCCTTTGCTTCTGGGTTTTACTATCTACCTCTGTGAGATCCATTCATGAATTAATCATTGCTTTGTCATAGATATGACAGACAAAACATGTCTAATAATAATACTAATAATACTAATAATATTATTAATAATGAATTTTGAATTATACATATTTCTCAAATTCCAAAAGGAGGTTTTTTAAGAGCTCAGGGAAAAGAACAAAGACGTTATTTAGCTTGATCTGGGGAATGGAAAGCACAAGTCACATGGTGTTTTAGAAAGTTTAAGAGGATTTGTAGTTATGTTCTTACGTGTACTTTAAAAAAATAACACAACTAAATATTGTTTGAAACTGAGATTGTCACCAAAAGCCCATAATTTTAGACATTTAGATAAAATTTTTATTTTTATTTTTTTTTGTCAAGAGTATTTTACACTTTTTTTTCTTTTAATAGTTGTAACACTGGTGTGTCAAGTCATGGTTTTCTTACAGATGTGAAATCATGTGGAGATGGATATAATTATCTTATTTGATTGATGGATGAAAATCTATATGCCTTTACTCATTGCTGTCACCATCGTGACAATAATCGACGTTAATACATGTAATTATTACTGATTGTACCCTTTCATGAAATTGATGTTTTTATTGCCTTGGTACCAGATAGAAAAGTGCACAATTTCACTGAAATATTGTAGGGAGGGGAATAATCATTGTTGAATGTTTAGGGGGATGCTACGAACAAGTGCCTGTGTATAACATGAAATTATGAAATGTGTAGTTGTTAATTTAACACATGATTTTGTTAATGAATGAAATAATGTGACATGCAAATGTTGATGCCATCTATCACCGTCACTGTGTCCGTTAAGCTGTTTTTGTTTTTGTTTGTCAAATCTGATTTGAACTGAATTGAACTGAACATTTGGTATTTATGACATGAATACATTGTTGGGACATGAATGCATCTGTATTTTCAGACAAACTACAGCATAAGAGGATGATTAAAATACCTGTCAGAATTCCGGTCTCCTTTATGTTTAGGAACATTAAATCAGAAGCTAGTTTTATTTTGGATTTATGTTGTAGAAGTGTTTGAATTGTCCAAGGATGATTGCCTTATTATATATTTGTATATAATATTTTTATTATATGTGTAGGGATTTAAAAAAAAGAATTAATTATAGGATTTGTTTTGTTGTCATTTGTCTAATCTGCTATATTTACATGTAATAGATTAGCTATATTTTATATATTAATTAAATTATCTTATTTCTTTAACATAAGACAGACATGCGTGTTTAGACTGCGTGCAATGTTTACATTAAGCTTATCATTCAAAATGTGTGATACAGCTGGCCTTATCTGATGTCATCATTTCACATTCAATAAATTCCAATTAAAGGAATAAGCAATATCTATATTTGTCACAATAGCATACCTACCAGCCTACTGTTCTTTATGGAAAACAAACCTTTGCAGAGACCAACATTCAAACGCACTTTCTGAGCAACATTTAATTTAAATGAGTTTCACCATCCTGTCATACTGACAGCTGTCTTCTCTATATAGATGATACCCATCTTCACCTCACATCCCACCTTTAAATTACCCATTTTAAACGGTGCAAACAATTTAACGTATACGTTAATTGATCGTTAATTAATAATAATTAACTCATACAATATCATTCTTTTCTAAATAGTTATTATGTTATCAAAGCAAAAACGCAGATGTGTTAAAACACCGCACCGCTCACACTTGCGCGGCGCTCTGTGTGAACCCGCGCGCTTGCCGTAGTCCGCTTGTCCTCTCGAGGGCAAGTGAATAAAGATGCTTATGTTTGTTTAGCATCAGTAGAAAGCATTTTTAAAACATGCCGTCGAACGGAGCTGGGACGAGGGGGTTTTATTTCAACACTGTGCTGTCTCTGGCACGGTCTTTGGCAGCCCACCGACATGCGCCGATAGAAAAGGTAAAACCTTAACGGCGAGACTTGCCAAGGAGGCCCGATGTTAGCCCACCTAGCTAAACACTCCGCGTTGGCTCTCTGTTGACACTCGAGATTACACGTTCTGCAACACTTTACATCCACTCTTCGTTTGGTGATGTTTGGTACCAATTGGGAATGGCTATCCGCCATTAAACGACGCTATAGTTAATAATACACTTAAGAGTTAAAGCTAAGTAGTCAGCTAGCAGTTGTGCGACACTTGAGTACCCTTGTTGTCAGGACGTTACCATGGCATTTAAATGAGGCATTTAAAATGCATTCACCCGGCGGTGGATTGTGTTTAAAAGTGTTTTGTAGTTTGCTCGCATTGCCATTCAGAGATCATAACGGGACTTTTCATTCAACTGTAGTTAGATAGTTACCCGACAAATAACACAGCAGCCAGCAACTGTATAACTGTGTTGTTTTTTTATAGAACGAAATAGTGTTTTGTACATAACATATAATCTATGGATGTGTGATGTGTAGTCAAATATACACATGACTACGTATTGTGTGTATGTCCGCATTTTAGAGAACATACATGAACATACATGGTTTTGGGCTGATCCCGTTGTTTTGGGACGTGAGTCACGTCACGTGACCTTCCTCATAAATTACAGCAGCAGTGTCTGTTGTAAGTCTCTGACCTGACACAATATTTCCCACTTCAGTATTTGTCTTGGCTGGTGAATAAATGCATGGAAGGAGATTGGAGGAACAAACAAAGCACTCAATGTTAAAACCAACGATAGCATAAAATAATGATCAGCTTGGTAGTTAGGAATATTGCTGTAACATGTGTGTACTTTACACAGGCATGTTCATTGTTAATGTCGGTCATTGTATAATCAGTGTTAATCGTCAGTAGCGTTTGAATATAATGTATTCGCCCAGTTTAGTTGCACAAACAACTACTTGGACGCCAGCCTTTCCTTCAGCTATGGTTATAAAGGTGGAGGAAAGAGGTGCCCCCTTCCTCTGGTAGCACCGAGCACGTCTCAGGAGGTGGCACCCATGAGAGCTTGGATCATCATTTCTCTGTTAGTTATCCTAACGACATCCAGCTGTACAGCAATAACTTCAATTATCTGCATTGTTATGGCAGCCTCATTTGATGGCAGGAACAGCCGCTGTGTGTCCAGCTGAGAACGAGAACTTTCCATAGCAACACAGAACAACAACACTGCAAGGTTCCGTCATTTCTAATTGCAATTGCAATTAAAGCCCCGCTGTCATGTTTTCCATATCAATATCAGAACGTGTTGGCTTGGTGTGCTTGGAAGTTTTATGGATGGATTTGATGGTTTGGTTCACACATAGTTGTCAAATATTCACACTGCAGTATGTAGGTTTTGATTTCAGCTATTGAAAAGGAAGTCGCACACAAAGGCCATTGGCCTAAACAGGAAAGGTGTAACACAAACAACACATAAAAAGTAGCACAGAGCACACGTATACATACGACATAACAAAGATCAAAGTAATATACTAATATAGTACTGCAGAACACAGGATGATCAGCTGATTTGACATGTTTCAACTTTGCTCCATCTTATTGTTTGTCGTGAAGTTTGGATGGTAAAGTACTTGTAATGCTTTGGGCATTCATGCAATGTGATTACAAAACAAAGTGATTGTCTGATAAGTTGGGAGTATGAGAATGCATAGGAGGACAGACGGCACTGCAGAATGTGACCAACGTCAATAAGGGTGGATAGACGAGTCTTGAAAATACTCCCAGCACTTAGCCTAATCACACCATTGCAGATGTTTTTTTATGGTGAGAGTGCACTAAAGTAAATTAACATGCTGGCCTTGGCCACTTTACCTTCTTTGCTTTGTTTGGCCAACCTGAAAACAAGATAATGAATTCGAAGTTTGAGGAGGAATGCAATGTTTATAACAAAAAAAAGTGAAAAAGAAAGAAGTCTTGAGGGGTGAGGGATGCAACCAAACACTGATGACATTTGATTTGTTGGAGACACTGCCTACATCTTTTATGAAACCATACTCTGAAACAATACTTTGTATTGCCACGCAAACACATTTGAATTTCTTCGTTATCACCTGCCCCGCATTCTCCCTGTGTCGAAATTGGGCAATGTGTTTGCTGTGGTCTACTCTACTGTTCGCTTAGCTGTGATCCACTGTGACCTTGAATGAATGGTGAAGTGGTGAAATTGTTGTTCTCCACCAGGTCCAGAAGCTACAATGCATGTGTCCCGTGGACTTCCGAGGGGTTTTCCAGCTGGACGAGCGGAGGAGAGATGCTGTCATTGCCCTGGGCATCTTCCTGGTGGAGTCCAACCTGCAGGTACTTGAGCTTCATAAGTTACCCATGTTGAGATGCACCATCACTGTATCTTGAGGTGAAACTATTATGCATTCATAAATAAATGTCTTTCTGATTCCGATAACTTCTCTGCACTCTGTGTCCATCGTTTAATTTTTTTGCAGCACTTTTCTTGTAGTTACATACACCAATTTAGATTTTGTGCTTTTATTGTTCTCAGCCGTTTATGTGTCATACTTTGTGTTTCAGCACAAAGAAGCGATCGTCCCCTACCTTCTTGGCCTGCTCAAGGGGCTAACTAGGGTTCAATGGATCGAGGAAAGCTCTGAGCGCAAAGGAAGGGGTAAAGATAAATACACTTCTCGTTATACTTTGATAGTGTAGAAGCTAGGGTATTCTCTGGGTTCGATCCCTAATGTCCACAACCTACCTGTAGGCATCCTTGAGCAAGATGCCCTAACCCCTACCTGCTCCTTAATAACATGCATCTGAAGTCGCTGAATGAATAGCTAAATAGTCATTTCTATGCGCTACAGAATCATAATCGACTAAATGTGTATGTTTTATGTTTTGAAACAGAGACGCTCCCTGTAGCAGAGAACTTCAGCTTCTTTCTCGTGACGCTGCTGTCAGACGTCGCCCAGCGAGATGAAACACTACGGGGACAGGTGTGTGTGTGTGTGTGTGTGTGTGTGTGTGTGTGTGTGTGTGTGGTTGAGCTGGTTTCTGCGTTTCTCTTTCAGATCCTGGAGACGGTGATGGACATCATGCGGGTGCTGCAGGATATCTGCAGAGACCCAGAGCACCATGACAAAGGTACCAACACTGCATGCTGCATGGCTCCTATGTATG
>OOFB01019354.1:0-10224 GCA_900323305.1 Trachyrincus murrayi
GGACGAAGAGGGAGAAGAATATTAGACGCCTGTGGCTGAAGAAGAGCTAATATGGAATGTTGGAACGTCTAGAGATCATTCAGTTTAACTGACGTGTTCCATCGAGAAGTACCTTCTGTCATAATCACCCAAATTATTAAAAAGTTATAAAAAAATATGCTTTTGTTTGGTCCCTTTATTATTATTTTTTCCCCCAGTATAATCTTCACTAAATGGTGACTTTAGCATTAAACTTTATTGTGTTATTCAGGACGAACTGAACTATTACAACTGGCTTATGCACAGGATACATATTAATCAAAGCTAAAATGTGAGTCCAGAGATGCTATTCTTTAAGGGTAGACTTGCTAGTGTAAGTTAAATCATACATTGAACTTGATCTACATAGTATGCTAGAATAGTGTACAAAATCTTATTTACACGTTTGCAAAAAGCAGTAGACCTATAACTGGTTCCCCGATGCATATGGGGTCACAGGAGATTGCTGACATAAGCTATCAGATAATTGGTGATCCATTTTAGCCATTGATATTGATAATACCCGCAGATGTTTGAGTAAGAACAGATGCACTAAAGTTAACATTTTCAGAGCTAGAAATGAGGTCACGGGCCAAGAAAGGTTGGGAACCGCTGGCCTGTAATATAAGTACCCAGATGGTGTACTATTTCTAGCTAAATTGATACCAGGCGGTGCGTGGCCAAGGCCAGACGCATCACCATGGACAGGAACCACCCCAGCCACAAACTTTACTCCCTCCTTCCGTCAGGCAGGCGATACCGCAGTATCAAGTGCCGTACAAACAGACTCAGGGACAGCTTCCACAGCCAGGCCATCAGGCTGCTGAACAAGAACTGAGCCCTGCTCCACATAAAAATACACTTAGTTGGCATAATATACTGCCCATGCTCTTTTGCACATCCCCCCGGACCTCACTGTATATACTGTAAACCGTATATTATATAACAATGTATATTTTATTACATTGATTTATATATATATATTTTGTTTATATTTTGTTTTGATAACTTGTATCCATATTTTTTTGTATATTTTATACTGTATTTCTAACTATCTTAGATTCTATTTTTTTGTCTATTTTTTCCTTCAATTACTGCTGTCTGCTGTCGGGGCCAGCACATAATGTTTTTCACTCACTGCTCTATGTTGTCAAATGTAAACTGTGATGTGACCAATAAACTTGAAACTTGGACACTACAGTTGCTTGGATAACCCACCAAGCATTTAGACGGGAGGACGCAGTCATGCATGTTATGAACAGATAGCTCTACACCATGTTGATCTGTTGTGGGGAAATAATCAAACTATTGTTCTACAGTAGATTTACGAATACACAATACATGAAATGTCATGTTCCATTTCTTATCTCAATATATACAATAGGATTGTATCGTAGTGTCATACCCATATAGTTTATCATCAACTTAGACACCATTATTCTGAAATGAGACGACAAGCTTTACCGAATCTGTTTCACTTGTCTATCGGCCTTCATGTGTCCATACACGACTGGGGGAAATAATGTATGGTTGTAAGAGCTGGAAAGGAGCGAGGAGTTACTTTACTCAGCTCCTAGAGGCGGAGCAGCTGGACGGTAGAAGATTGTCCGACGTCATCACGTCGACGTGATGACGTCACAGGCTGTCCTACAGTGAATGACCAGTCAGGTAGGTACCCTTACATGGTGCAGCTTAGGCTTAGGTTTCATGTTATCGTCCCAAATCTTCAGATATGTTGCTTAGCTAGACAGAATTAACAAATGTTTCTTTCATCAAGTGTTGGCAGATCATATACTATGATATACTACCGAGGCCTATACCTCGCTCATATGTGCCTATAGTTGTATAATATTATAAATTAATATAAAATGATTATTTAATATAATATTAAACATTTCTCTACATCTAATGAGAACAAGGCCAGCATAGCTGAGCATTTCAATAGGACTCTAAAATCAAACGTTATGTGAATAAACTACAGGACCTGATTCACGCCTATAACCATGCATACCATAGGCAGTGTTAGTGAAGATAATGAAAAAAAGGTATTTAACAACCTCTACAAAACAAATCCTGAAACTATGGTTGTGTTCAGGTATGATGTAGGTGATACGGTTAGAATTTCAAAACCCAAAGTTACATTTCGAAAATGCTGACCAAACATGTTCACGACTCACTGTCTTCCCCTTGATAACCAATGGCCCTTGTTTTGCATAGCATGTCTCCGATTGGTTCTTTAAATTGATACCACAGTTTGATACCACATTGAGAGTCTTGACCCCTAAAAAATACAGCACGCAAGTCAGACAGAATATTGTTTATTGGTCCATCAGTTTTTGAAAAACAAATGAAATTGTAACAAGGAAACATGACAACCAATATTCAGCATCGCTTTGAGTTGCTTATGCTTGACAACAATACAAACATATGTATGAGAGAAATTGTATCAGAAGTAAAGATACTTCCAAAAGATAGAAAATACTTCCAAAAGACAGATTTGCAACATTAATGGTGCCACAAATTAAGCCTTTACTAGATGAATATGTGGTATAAGTGATCAGTGAATATTATTTATGTTAAGTGCTCAGAAAATGTATGTGTGGTGCCTTTGAGCATTATCGAGTGAAAGCCTTAATATACTGTTCATCATAGTAACCCAATTCTATGTAGGTTATCAGTAGTCAACCAAATAAATTATAGACAAGAATACTGACAAATCCTTGTCAAGGGGGCGGTTCTTTCTCTGATAACACAGAACAAAAAACAAGATACAAACACACAAATTCTCAACAAATCAGGTTTTAACAGCAAAGAGTCTGGGCAAAGCTTCATTTTAGAAAAAATGGCCCCATAGAATATGGATGTATGAACCAGTTATTTATTTTTTATTGTTGTAATAAAGGTAAACACAATGTATTTTGTGAATACCTAACATGTTATGTGCCAAAATGATTAACTGAATTGCCAACAAACGTACAAAAAAGATAAGTCTCAAACCCTTTTTTGTAAAAATGGCTTTCTTGTACCATGAAGTCCTGACATTCCTCACTCGACCTCAACACTGTCATTGTTGTGTTAACTAAATATTGAATAGATCATAATGGGCGATTTCCTCTGTGGGTTTGGGGATGCTTCACTTACATCGGATACAATAGATACCCTGAAAAGGTGGAGTGAACGTATTGTCCAGCGTAGAGTCCTGCGGCCTGATCCGATGGTAACTGCACATGCACGGTGTCTCCTTGTTTCAAGGGAAGGACAGCGCTCCCTGAGGACTGATCCACTAAACCCTTTTTGTACTCGTCGTACGTGTACATCACTGGCTCGTTGTTCTTTGTCAGAGCCACCCAAACGTTCCCCCCTTTGCAGTGGACATGGTAGGCGAAGTAATAGATCCCCGGTACGGTGCAGGTGAATATGCCAGTTTGGGGATTGTAGTCCTGGTTTCCGTTATGCAGAAGCTTGTCAAAGACTATTGGGGAGCCCACGGGGGGGAATGGGTTTGTGAGCTTGGCGGTGAAGGCTGGCATCTCCAAGCCTGCTCCACCCATGTCTCCTCCATTCTTTGAGTACTTGTAGCCATGTTGTTGTCCGTTGTAAGGCCCCGTAGCAGGGAGAACTTGTCCAAGGTCAGGATATGCAGAAGAAGGCCCTGGAGAACCGGGTGGACCTGGGTTTCCAGGTTGTCCGGGATGGCCTGGAAGGCCACTGGGACCAGGCGTGCCTTGGGGGCCAACATTACCTGGAACCCCTGGTTTCCCCTCACCAGGATAGCCAGGTTTACCAGGTGGTCCCATTTCCCCTCTTGGGCCCGGAATACCTGGAGGACCGATTGGTCCCCCTGGCCCTGTAAGTCCTGGAATCCCCTTGGGTCCCTGGAAACCTCGCTCTCCACGTTGTCCTCCTTCCCCTTTTTGACCAAATAATCCCCCATTTCCAGGGACACCAGGGAAGCCATTGTGACCATGTTCGCCTTTAGGTCCCATGGGACCAGGCAAACCTCTGGGTCCGGATTGGCCACCATGTCCTGGTAAACCTGGTTGTCCTGGAAGCCCTGCAGGCCCGAGTTCACCCTTTCCACCCGGTGGTCCTTTCATTCCCATGGTACCTTCATCCCCTTTCAGCCCTGTAAATCCAAGACCTCCTGAGGGCCCCATTGGACCTGGCTGGCCAGGATTACCAGTGAGTCCTGGGGGGCCATTGTCCCCTGGAAGGCCTACATGACCTTTGTCACCCTTTGGGCCTTGAAGTCCTGGAAACCCACCATGTCCCTTGGGACCTTTGGGGCCTGGGAAACCGGGCTTACCATATCCTGTTAGGCCTGGCCCACCTGGTAAACCGGGTGAACCTGGCATTCCTTTTCCTCCACGGACCCCCAGTTGTCCAGGAAAACCGTCTAGTCCAAGTTGTCCAATTCCTGGCAAACCTTGTGGTCCTGGTTCGCCCGATAATCCTTGTGGACCTGCATATCCCGGCTCTCCAGGGGGACCAGGTTTTCCTGGTAATCCTGGCTGCCCAGGAAGACCATTCAAACCCAGTTTACCAATACCAGGGAGTCCAACTTGCCCTCGGGGGCCCGGTGGGCCGCTAGGTCCTCTCAAACCTGGAAGTCCAGGAGTGCCAATTCCTTTGTCACCCTTGGGGCCGGAGGGGCCAGGAAGCCCTGGTATTCCTTTGAAGCCAGGCTCTCCTCGAGGTCCAGACTGTCCGGGAAGACCCTGACCCCCAGGTTTTCCTATCCCCTGTAGACCCGGGGGACCTGGAACACCTGGAGGTCCAGACAGTCCAATAGGCCCCTCCCCACCTCTGGAGCCCATCTCTCCCTTCTGTCCTGCTAATCCTGGTACTCCGGGTTTTCCTGGCAGTCCTGGTAATCCAGGTTTTGCTACTCCTGGGTAACCCTGAGGACCTGGATGCCCAGGCTTTCCTGGGGCCCCTGGTTGCCCATGGCCTGGCATCCCGGGGGGGCCTTGTGGTCCTGGAGGGCCCTGAACTCCTTGGGGTCCCTCTCTGAGATCATGGCCAGTAGGACCGGAGGGCTGGGGACCTTTAGCACCTCGAGGGAACGTCTCTCCTGAGGGTGACAAAGATCAGATATGGGGTAACCAATAGGTTTTACTGATTCTACACACATGCTGGTCTCCCTTGCCATGGTCTTATAGTCCTAATTGTATTAAGCCACACCCACATGGGCTTTACTGTGTTATTATAATCTGTGAAGAAAAAACTCAAGAGGTGTATGTTTGTGATACAAAATGTACAAAACAGGGAGATGTAGAGACTAATAGAAAGGGTGTGTGTGAGTGTGTGAGTGTGTGTGTGTGTGTGTGTCAGGGAATGTTAACTGCTTAGGCAAAGCCTGTTCCATTCTGGGAAAGACTTAGTACTCTATCTTGTTTCCAACAAGGAGAACCTTCTTTTGGAAACAAAGCAGGAAACGAGTAGAGAGTAAAGTCTAACCTTTGCCCTTGCCCATGGGCAGTGGCAGCTGTGGAAGCTCCTTGCCATACTGCGGCAACATCAGCGTCTCTTTGCCGTACGGCATCTGCAGCATCTCGTTCCCCAGGTGCTGCTGCTGCTGGTGGAGATAGCCGTCGTTGTGCTGGGGCAGGGGCTGGTGCTGAGGAGGGGGCTGGTTGGATCCGTAATAGGCCCCACCTTGAGCCAGGCATGGCAGGTGGAAGGCCACCACGAGGACGTGGAGAGGGTGGATTCGTAAGGCGGCCATTTTGTGCTAGAGTAAAAAGGAGACATTAGATGACAGCGGACTAGCTACAACACGCCTTGGTTGTCGTCTTGTTTTTCCAACTGTATTTTCATGTCAGACTTTTGGATGTTTTTGGATGTGCTCACCACCTTCACCAGTAGAGGGCACTCTCTGGTTGAGGGAATACTTTACAAAGTTGTGGAATATGCAGTCTTGTATATTCACCACTAGGGGACAGACAAGCGCCACATAAAATGGACAGCACTGTGCAATAGCTGAGGAAGACTAACATCCAAAACTTATGCTAGTGTTGTTTTAAAAATATATACTGTATATTTAAAGATTATAAACGTCACTTTGTTCTTTTATTCACCTTTTTTTCTAACTGAAAGGGCCAGTTGTGATGTATTGCCATTTCAAAATCGTATTGTGACATCACATATCGCAGGTATGATGAATAGATCAACCTAAAATAGGGGCCCTTTAATCCAGCAGAACTTTAATCCTCTCAGTCGCGCCTCACCTTTAACCGAGCTCTTCCTCCTCCGCCTCGACGAAGTGTCCTTAATGTTCGAGACCACAACCTCCCGCCTCTTGTCTCTCTACGTCCTCTCGCGTTGGCCTGCTTCTCTGGCTGTTGTCTGGGGCATGTGGGGGTCAGGTGGGGTCCGTGGGTTCAGGTGGGGTTCTGGACAGGTGCGGCCTGAAGTCCCAAGTGCCTGTGAATGGGAGATGACAGTGAGTTTAGCAGGGTGGGTTTTCACAGTGAGCTGGCCTTTGTGTCACAGAGCCGCTACAATCTGTGCTAACATGCTAATGTTGAGACCTTTGCCCGGTCTCGTTTACCTCCCAGACACACTTCTCTCCTTGTTGTGTAGGAAATCCCAGGGGATTCGTGAATAGAAACCAAACACTGAAAACCAAACCTCAGGGACAGCAGCCAACACAGCGCCAAACACCATGGAATCCAACTGCCGGTGGATTGCGTGTCAACTGATCCATGTCAAAGACCAACGGACCAATAATGTTCACGTGGGAACCTTTTCTACTTCTGCTTTTGAAGTTGGTGGTGGAATATCATTATAACTATGACCTTGACCACAAACATGCCAACATTGGCAAGATCACATGGCACAATTCCAGCCAGTCAACAACTGCTGATGATTTAAACGATGATTAACGATTAACGATGATTTAACAGAGACAGTCTCTCTCTCTGAAATCATTTTTTCTTTTCTTTTTGTAATTATGCCCGCTTATTTATTATTTAAATCAAAGTTTAATTAAAAAAACATTCTTCACTAGCATCTTCATTCATCTTCCTTCTGAATGTCTATGTTTATGTTTTTCAAATTAATATCAGCATCTAGAAAAACTACAATTTAAGATAAGCCTATGGGTTCGGGGCCTCCTTGTGGTGTCGGGGCCCCTGGGCACTGGGCCCCTACTTGCCCAGTGGATAATAAGGGCCTGGTTCACGGTCACAGGCCCCTCACAATGTACAGATCCAGCACCTTGGACAGTTCAACTGTTTATAATCCTGGACAGTGCAGAGATCCTCTGTGATGGAGACTAGTGTGTGTCTGCGCTAAAAATAGATTGTGAGGTCCAATCAAATCAATAGCAAAACAGCTGAGCCATGAGTGCAACGTTCTGACTTCATTCAACCTAAAGCAAATGGTCTATACTGTTGTGTTCCATTCCAGACCACAGTGAAGTAAAGCTGTGCGTGTGTTAACCAAGTTCTGCTCTGTTCTTCAGTAAAACAAGCATCACGGACATCATGTGAACTAAACTCACTCGCACAACACGTCCTCTTAACGGGCCGCAACGAGCGCATCATTACCCGACGCTACTCAAAACCAAAAGCACACTTCACCGCAGATGAGCTATTCAGGCCATTCTATATCTCCACAACGCAGGGGAAACCCAGAGCACACGCTTGGCTCCGCTGCAGAAACCGACGAAGCATTAACCAAAGAACACCAGGGCCGCTTCTTCAAAACACATGTCGGGCCGTACGCTACGACCTCCGAGGATATGTCAGTCTTCACGGCCCGCTGAGAGGAACCAGAGCTACAGAACACATCCTATTTCATTTACCGGACTATAGCTCTACTGTGAGAGAAGAGGTTTCTGCACGCCGACCCTGACAGAGCGTGTCTCTGTCGGGTGCACCGCCACCTCAATCTAATCTATTAGCGGGGCACAAAGTGTTGATACAAAGGGCACAGAGTTCCACCATAACCACACGTTCCGAACAACCGCTAATCCATCTCCCGGTAAACACAGAGGAAACGTACCCGGGAACTCGAGCAGCAAGGAAACGGGCCAGGCACAAATGAGGTAGTAGGAATATAATGGATGCTGTTTCTTGAGGGGAAAGAAACCTTTACTTTATAAAGTCTTTTGCATTTTTACACAAGCACAAAGTGGGGAGATATTTTCGCAGAATGGTTGTGGTCGCCTATCTCCTTACATAGTAGGCATATGCACCTGTGTTGTTTCATGGAAATGTTAAACATAAAATCTTAAAAAGTACTAGCTATTTATTTTCTATGTCAGGCTGTAGGCTACTTGCTGCCCGTGCAATTACATGTTGGCATGGTAACAGTCACCTTCCATAATGAGAGTGGAAATGGACCGGCCTGGCTATGTCCACTGCTAGTTTTCTCTTGACATTTCTGTGATTAATGACATTCATTTATAAAGTTGTTTCTAGCAACGATAGCTACGTTGTCTCAAACGGCCCCCCAGACTGCTGCCAATTACCAATAAGAATATAGCATAATTTTAACACTGAACATTAAACATACAACATAGGACTACTTGACTAGGTTTCTTGAAATACTTTAAGAAGTTACAATGTATTTAGCAATTTATATACACATTACACGCAATACATACACCATGTTTTAAGGACATTTTGTACTAGTTCTACGACAGTAGCAGAACCTCATCGGGTGCAGTAAGGGTTTTGGTGCCTTGCTCAAGTGCACGCTCAAGGGGGTCAGGGATGGAACTCTCAAATCCTTAAATTGCTGGACAACCTGCCTATTCCAGTCCTGCCTGGGTTTCATATAAACAACCGCTGGCATCATATAACTGGCTCAGGACTTGGAGTGCCTTTCTGGTACACGGCCGGGTCATCCTTTTTCCTCTCAGTAAGGTATTTATAATACTCCATGATAACCCATAATAACTCCATGTTGGCAGAAAGGCGCTTACACCTAGGAGATGTGTGCTCGTGAAAAAGGAGTTGTTTCTAGCGTGTACAGAAAGAGTGTACAGAAAGCCAGAGAATTATCCTTGACTCATCCCTCAAGCATCTCGGGCCGATGAGAGCTTTTTATTAAAGCCACGAGCCGCGCCCCTAGACCCCGATTGATCACCGCGGGACGGATTCCCCGCCAGCATGTACGACCGGTCAGCCATCAATCTTTTATCACCTCCAAATTCAGGCTTTGGAAATATCATCACATTTCCATCGATTTCCCTCGACTGGACTTGTTTTTCTGACTGGTTCCAGATGACGGGGAAGAGGACCGCCGGACTCACCACGAGGATGACAGGCCAACTCATTGCTAACAGATACGGGTGCCGCTCTCAGTCGCATATATTGCATCGCTTCGACATATATGACCGGGCAAGGAGGCGGAGAGCAGTCAAACTACATGAATGAGCGAGGGGGGGTAATAAACCTGGGGGTGCATGCTTCTGTTTGATTATGTCTTGACATGGAGAAACACGTACATATACATACATGACTGCACACAAAAGCAGACACACACACACATACATACAAGCACACACACACACACACACACACACACACACACACACACACACACACACACACACGTGCATGCACACAGATACACACAATCAAACATTACATCCAAAACCTTTCAGAAAACAATGTAAAAATTGCATGTATTGTGTAAAAGTGTATTTTTAATATGATTTAAATTTCTAATGTAGTACACGCAAGACTGATCACATAACTAAAGCAACATTTACTTAGATGTGGATTCAAGCATTTTGGAGTTTTTAAATCAGTAACATGAGTTGCATGTTTTCGGTTTAGGAAAAAGGTTTGGCCATTCTTTAAAAGATTTTCGTCTAAGTTTCAAGACAAAACAATATGTGATTAAGGATTGACTCAATTATTAGGCGATATTTAGTCAATGCTTGATTATAGCTTCTAAACTAGGAATCCAACACATGATGACACTCAGCTTTTACAGATGTGGAAGATAAACACGTGTTTACGTTTTTGTAGATTAAATATCTGATCATGGAAAAGACATTTCCGAGATTTTGGCTCAATGCGTTGAAGAGCTAAACACAAGTGGTTCATTTTGATGACTAAATCATGAAATAGATGGCCTGAGATAATGTATTTATAATAATACAGTATACACACATACACATACACACACACACGCACACACACACACACACACACGCACACACACACACACACCACCTCTTACCCG
>OOFB01019361.1:4893-20106 GCA_900323305.1 Trachyrincus murrayi
CCCCCCCATTGAACATGCCAGAAGGCCTACAATAAGTGTACCCTTTGCATGTATCGGTTAATTTTATCACCCTCTAAATAACAACGTTATCCGTGTTCGTCTAGCTGGCCCCAGAAGCAGGAAAAGCGTTCCTTCCATCACGGCCCCAACCGCCCGAGGGGAAGGATAAATACAGGGCTTTTATTTCTTGATCTAGATTTACACCACCTTGTCAGGAATAAGAGCAGAGGGATACAGAGAAACTGGGTTGGGTGGTGTTGGGTTCCGTCCGTCGACTCCCCAACCATGAAAATAGAATAAAAGACGTGGTCCTCAATCCGACAACCGAGTAAACCTGATATGTTTATGACTTAGAGGATTGGCAAGCGTTGAGGCACACAAGCAAATGAAGTTGTTTCAACGGTTTCGGGAGTGTTGTGGAGGGACTGAGAGTTACTTCTCGCTGGGGAAGGTAACAGGCGGAATAATTATCTGGATGGGGGGGGGGGGGGGTCACTGTTTGGCTGGTCTTTGTCTCTAGTGTGTGTGTTGTTGTTGTTGTTGTTGTTGTTTATGTGTGTGTGTGTGTGTGTGTCTGTTGGTTACACGATTCTAGACTTTTTTTTTGGCGGTATCAGATTTCCACAGGCATCTCACATCTCACAAACAGAGGAATTACATTTACGTTTAACCTTCACATGATCAGCTAACATCTCACGACTTCCTAACTCTCTGTTCCGATTGGTGTTCGGGTTTGAGCGGCCGCAGAGTTTCCACGACAGCTTTTTTTGGCCGGCCAACGTGGCCGATAACATTCGAATTTACCGGCCAAATTATTCACGCTTAAAAACAAAGCCAAACACATTGTGTTGTAATAAAAATGTTTTATTAGGCCTATACAAAATAAAACAAACATGGTGTACTTTGCTGGCTTGAAATTAATATGAGAAATTAGTTTTCAATAACGAAAACACAGCCTTTAAATGAGATTGGAGATTTAAGAAAAACGCACCAAAATTAGCCTAATTAACACTTCATACTATTCATACTTCAATTAATACTTCAATACTATTCAAATATAACTATACATAAATACTGCCCATTTGTTTTAAGAACAAAGATTATTTACCTAGTGACTTTATGGCTGTGAAGTGTGCTGCTGCCTTAGAGAAGTTGAACGATTTCAAGTCCCTTTTGCTGCTTGCAATACGCATCAAATGAGTCACCTCAAATGTTTTCCTCTTAGAGGGTTGGTTATTTAGTTAGTTAGTTAGTTAGGGTCAGTGCTTCTCACAGCAGTTTAGATCCTGTTCTGAAGAGAGAATCCCCTTTCAGCTGGCAGGACACGGGGGGGGGGGGGCGGTGCACGTGACCGGTGCCAGTTTTGCCCAGTCGGGGTAAATCTGCCTGAATTCTCTGATAAGTGTCGCCCAGGCAGAGTGAAACCTCAGTCCCCCGTAGCCACGGAGTCCATCTTCATCGCTAGTAGGGGTTTTAAAGACTTTCATAAGGGACGTCTGTTTCGCCGTTGTGTAGCCTAGCTAGCCTACCGCAACGAAGGGCTTGATTGTTGTGAGAGGGGAGTAGTATACTAGTCTGCATAAAGTAAGCCAGGCATTAACGCATAATCGCTGGCAATTTTAATTGTCATACATTTTCGGATTGCAATGTTGTGTTTATATATTTAATGGCTTAATAATAATAATACAAATAAAAACATAAATTTTTTTTTACAGCCAATTGGAATTCTAGTCGCCCTATGGAAGCATCAGTGGCCTCATTAATATCACTGAGCATTATATCCAACAGGTCACACGAGGTCATCCCAGGCCCGACCGGGTCTGTTCTAGACACGGTTCATGATGTTTTATTCCCGGAAACATGTTAGTGTCTATAGCTTCGGGAGCATGGCCCGGAAACCAACAACTGAAAGGGGAAAATGTACTCGATTATTAATCTAAAGTCTTTCTGATTTGTAAGACTACATCATTACCAATAGCGGCTGAGCTAATGAATGCTAATGCGTTCCGGGATTCCCTCTGATGAGGTTCATTTGAATAAACGGCCGACGAAGGAAGGAAACAATCTCTATACCACCGCTGTCATCCGGAGTGTGCTTATTTTGCACACTGCTCCTGAAGTCTGAGGTGTGTTTAAATATCCGCTGTGCTCATCGAACATAGCGGCATGTGGGGACGACGACGCTCGCCTTCCTACGGTTTTGGAGATAAATGTGTGCATGTAGGATTTCATATCCTAAGTGGTTTCTCATAGACATGTGCAGGTATATTAACATAGGTATATTAACATTGGTATATTAACATAGGTAGATTAACATAGGTATAGTAACATAGGTATATTAACATTGTATATTAACATAGGTAGATTAACATAGGTATATTAACATAGAGGGATTAACATAGATGGATTAACAGGTGGATTAACATAGGTAGATTAACATAAGAATATTAATATAGGTATATTAACATAGGTATATTAACATAGGTGGATTAACATAGGTGGATTAACATAGGTAGATTAACATAGGTAGATTAACAGATATTATAGGTGCTTACTAATAGGCATGTACAGTAGATAGAATAGGTGCAAGAGATGTACATATGTGTAGATAGGGGGCTACTAGACATGAACACAGGTATAGACAGGTGTTTACTAATAGACATGAACACAGGTATAGACAGGTGTTTACTAACAGACATGAACACAGGTATAGACAGGTGTTTACTAATAGACATGTACACAGGTAGGTGGGTGCTGCTGACTAATAGACAGGTAGATTGGTAGAAGTGGTAGATATGTGACGATAGCATAGGTGCTTACTAATATGAACAAACATGCTGACTAATAGATATGCGTAGGTAGATAGAATGAGCGACACGTACATAAACTGTTTGTGTGTGTTGTGTCCTCACCGGTCACCGCTGTCCGCAAGCCTGCAGGCTGTTCTAGAGCTACACGAGGGCTGAAAGCGGTAAACACCATGTGACACACAGCTCTATTCAGACCTATTCAGAGAGAGAGAGAGAGGGAAAGAGAGGGAGAGAGAGAGGGGGAGGGGGAGGGGGAGAGAGGGAGAGAGGTGTGGGGGATGTTAGGGCAACAATCCTGTCAAAGCGGCCTCTTCTCCTCTCTGTTTCTGCTCATTAGGTCTGTGAATGCAGTGAACACTTGAAATAAGGAACATAATACAAATGTAAAGTAAAGTGATGCAGGGACATACAAATACAAATGCGCCGGACATTTGTACAATACTCAAGCAACATGAAAATATTTTCTATACTACCCTGCGTGTGAGCTCTCTGTCCGGCAAAACAAATGATCTTTGTCTTGTCCAATGTCCGTCTTTGTACAATATTACACGCCATACGGTAACGCTGAATGAATAGATACAAATTATTACAGAGCTTTTCAACTGGCCGTTGTTTTTTATTATCACAAATCAAGAATCAAATTGTCATGTGGTGTGTTTTTTTTAAGTTAAATTGTTTAAAGTGAGGGTTAGGGTTAAACATTTAGCCTACTGAACCAGTAAAGCCTAACGTCTGAGGCCGATAAAAAAAAAGGCTTTTAAAAGACCTTTTCCTGCTGAGGACTTGTGTTAGCCCTGCGTGTTATGCATTAGTTTGACATTTTTAAGCCTGTAACGCCTCAGGTATAACAATGGAGTATTTTCCGGCACAGTCGCTTGATGACATACCGATCACTCAATCCAATGTGCACTGCGTGCATTTCTCGTGTGATAAAACTGCCATCAATCTAAATCAAAACGGGGTCTAGAAAAACACAACCATTGAAAAAAAAAATACCTTCACAGTTGGCATCTCACTCAACGGCAGCGCTCCTTTGTTGTCCCATTTTGTTTGTTATTGTTTCTGTCGTTCTGCTTTGTCATCAGTGAAAAAGGCCTTTGTGTTGCCATTCACAAAGGTACCCACAGTGGAAAGACCCAGGCAGCATCGCTCACCCTGTCAGCCACCACACGGAGGTGGGTGTTTTTTTTGGGGGGCTATTTCGCGGGCATCCAGCGTTGGTGGCGTTTAGTCTAGCATGAGACAGCTCAGGGCGAGCAGCCGATTTGTTACACACTCGACGGTGCTGAAGGGGCAACGAGAACTCCGGGGATACCACCGAACCCAGGCAGCTAGCTAAGGTGGGCAGGGAAAGAGAACCACCGCCATGTTCAAGACCAGTTACCTGCGCGAGGTGCGCAAGGACAAGTACGAACGCTCCGATGTCTTCGAGGAGGAGGACCCCGAGGGCGACTGGTCCTCCGCCGGGGCCTGGGCCATCCAGGGCTGGGAGAGCCTCCAGGAACTCAACGGCCGCTTCGCCCGGTACATCAACCGGGCGCGGGTGTTGGAGCAGCGCAATGCTGTGTTCCGCAAGCAGCTGGAGACTCTGCAGCGCATGGAGGAGGTGAGCGGGCTGGAGGAGGCCTTCACGGAGCAGATCGACGTGAACCGCCAGCGCATCCGCGAGCTGTCCTCCGAGCACGGCAAGCTGGAGCGCGAGCTGAAGGACGCGTGCCGCATGCTGGATGACTTCGCGTGCAAGTAAGTGGCGAGGAAGAATGAGAACGGGTGTGAAAGTTGAACAGTTCGAGGCCTAACTTTAACTTTTTGAGACCTTAGGCCTACTTTTATCAGAATTCTTTTCTACAGTTAAAACTTATTTTTTTAAAGGTCTATATAATAAATTATGTATACAAACAATAAAAAAAAGACAATAAAAAAACAATTGAACAGAAACGCAAAACACAAAGTAATTTAAACACAAAGTTTAAATTATATATTTGCTCACACGTTTTAACATGGAGGAGTGGAAATAATGGACTATAAGTCTTCATCTATAATTCATGCTGATGATGACAAATTACAGCCACTACTTTGAAACTTTCACTAATGACCCCACACACTAGCAGGCCTACTTCTCCATTGAAATGAATGGTGTCTTTAGAAATTAGCCGCAAGGCACCCGGTACACAGGGAACGTAACAGGCTGTTTATGAAGCTGCAGAAGGAAACACACATCGACTGCTGCAATAATGAGTCATGTAAAGGATATCGACCAGGGCCATGTCCTGGTCAAGCGGACAGAGATAGATTGTTCCTTGTGATCAAGGCTGTGTTGATTGACCAGGTATGGGACCCCTCACCCAAGGTTGCTAATTCAAACCCGTAGCCGTAAACCGATCAAATGCAAATGTGCGAGGTGATTGACATTGAGTGCTTGTCTAGTCCTCAGGGAATTGTCTTACGCCGTCTGGGAATCTTGTGCATGTAAACACAAGCGCCTTTATACATGATAACGCCTTCAAACCCACATTCAGGGAATACTGCCGTTTAAATTCACACTGTGATTGTGATAGTGTAATGTGATTTTGATGTTCTATACTCTAGATACAGGAATGAATGTGAGTATCAAGAGCAGCTCAGGAGCACGCTGGAACAGCTGAATAAGGTATGGGTCAAAAATCCTGTTAATAACATGGAACCGGGCTTGAGATCAATACATACATAACTGAGAACGAGTCACTACAGCCGTAACGATTTCTCTCTGCTTCTCTGTCCCCTCCTCTCTTCACTCCCCCATGTCTCTCCTCCCCCCACATACTCCCCACCTCTTCTCCCAATCCCTCTTCTCCTCATCACCCCCTCTCCTCTCACCTCTCCTTCTCTAATTCTCTCTCTTTCTCATCTCCTTCTCATCCTCCCCTCTCCTCCTCTCCCCCCTCTTCTCCCCCAACTCTCTCATCCTCCCCTCTCCTCTCCCTCACTTCCTCCTCCTCCTTCTCCCGTACCCTCTCCTCCTCTCCTCTCCTCTCCTCTCCTCTCCCTCTTCTCCTCCTCCACCCCTCACATCCTCTCCTCTCCTCCTCCCCTCTCATCCTCCCCTCTCTTCCTCACCCCTCCTCTCCCTCCTCCCCTTCAACTCCCCTCTCCTCCTCCTGGCAGGAGGCAGACCAGGCTCTGCTGGGGAACCTGGAGCACCAGATCCAGAACCAGTTCCTCCAGGAAGACATCTTGACTACCAGAGACAGACACAAGAAGGTCAGCGACCCTCCAGATACTCCAGATATAAGTTAGCGTTTCAGTCTGGCCTCGGCTGGGCAGCTATTGATTTCCAAATATTGGAGCGTTGTACAAAAACTCCCCCCCCCCCCCCAAGTGCTGATTGGATTATTAATTTGTCATTTTTGGGAGAGGCTGTCAGCAGATCTGCAGAGAGAAACGTGAACTCAGAGATCTGGACGTCTCATGAGGCTCAGCGACACTCAACCTGATAAACTCAAACTTTAAACATTTATTTATTTCTTCAATATCTTTTTCTGCCCTCCATCTAGGCAAGAGGGGGACAGTTTAATGAGCTAAACAAAGATACATACCAAAAGGTTATATTGGCCAACTGAATGCATGCCCGTTGGGGTAGAGTTGGAGAGTCCCTGACAAATTCAGTCAGAGGAAACCAATCACAGCCGTTTTAATAACAGATTTTCTCAGGGTTGTGCAGGTTTTACAACGAAAACGCTCACACTCGCTGTTGCATGAACTTGCATATATATATATATATATATGTATATATATATATATATATAATATATAAAGATCCGATAAGACGTGGTACGGCTTAGATGTCGTTACGCCTCTCTCTCTCTTGATTTCGTATTCCTCTGTCTGGATCAGGATGCAAGAGAGTGCAGAAGAGAGAACTCCAGCTTTTACACATCAAAAGGAAAGAGAGAGAGAGTTGAAGTGTTTTACATGGTAATGTAGTGGCTGCTGCATGTCCAATGACCACCACCACAATAATAACAACCAGAACAATGCGTGGGGCGCTGGAGACTTGTTCTCAGGTCATAAAAGCAGCATGTGGTGATGCATGGCACGTACTCGTCTGTCGCATGGTGTGACTGCCAATGTAAATAAAAGGTCAATGCGGGCAGAAACATGTGTTTGCGCCCATGAGAGACCTGGAAATGTGGGAAAAGGGAGGGTTGGTGTGAACAACATGTGATGAACTACATAGTTGAGGTTTTAAAATAGAAAGAGCGGACTGGAAAACACATGGAAATCACAACTAGAGACTCGGGATTAGTGCAATATTCCACGTTGCAGGCCAAGATTTCCTCTGGAGTGAATTGTATTTTTCAGCAATGGGCCCTGAAATGTCTGAAATGCACATTATGAAGATAAGCGGCAAGAGGGTGCCACAGTAGCTATGTGATATTATATATTATATTATATATTATATGGCAATATTCCACCATCTCACACAGAATGGTAATGGTAGATTAGACAAAAAATGGGAATTAGACCTGGAAATGGGAATATTTTATGAAGGTATGCTCGCCCTTTATCATACAAATCAGATGAACTATATTGAAACTCCGTAAGCCATCCCCCTACTCTCTATACTACTCTGTTCTGTTCTATTCTGTTCGGTTCTGTTCGGTTCTGTTCTGTTATGAGCTTCACAGACGAGGACCAGACCATATAAGGCTGCTGTATTTAAAGTGGAACGTCTTGGTTGGGTCCTTTTGTGAACATTTGAGTGAAATTCGTATTTATCTTGTTAGTATTGCGAGGCGGAGGATAGCGTAGCAGCTCGGGTGTTCAACTCCTAGCCAAAAGTTACTGGGTTCAATCCCCGATGTCCACAGTCTACATGTAGACATGTCCATGAGCACGCCGCCTCACCCACCTGCTCATTAATGAGCTGTATCTGAATTCACTGGAAGTCACTGTGGGGTTAAAGCAACTAAATATGAATTGTAGTAATATAGGTTAAATGTCCTCGCCCAACAGAACCTGGCGGAGATCCAGACGTACGTGAATATCCTGCAGCAGATCAACCAGACTGCCCCTCTGCTGCAGAACATGTCCGCGGGCCTCTCTGAGGTGAGGTCACTGCTTGTGTGTGTGTGTGTGTGTGTGTGTGTGTGTGTGTGTGTGTGTGTGTGTGTGTGTGTGTGTGTGTGTGTGTGTGTGTGTGTGTGTGTGTGTGTGTGTGTGTGTAGGATACACTCAAACAACACAGACACACAGTCACAGGGTGGGTGCTATTAGCTGTTTTTGCTAATTCCTGTCAATACTACAGTGGAGTGCCATTGCGTCCTGTTGCTTTTGTATTGTGCTCCCAAGGATATAATTTAGAATTAAGTACATCATTAGCTGTGTTCACTTGCTGCTGTCACTCAGCTACGGTGTATGGTAATTGTGTTGTGTTTCAGTATGTCACACACACCCTTAAGTACCACTTGCCATTTACTGGACATAAATTAATCGTCTTAACATGCAGATACACACTGTGACTGCTGCTACTTGTTTATTTTATGTTTTATATTTTTATAATATAAATATCTGATATATAAATATAATATATACATATATATTATATTTATATATTTATATATTATATCTATGAAATATATATTATATTTTCGTCTATATTTTTTCATCTTTTGTGTATTCCAGTAACTGAAAAACCCTTTTACTTTGATATCCAACCCACCTGGTGTTCGGTGTATGTGTGTGTCTGGTGGCGTGAAGGACCAGGAAAGCCTGCTGATCCAGCGGAGGGTCCCGGAGCTCCAGACCCAGCTGGAGGAGTACAAGAGCGCCCTCTTCCAGCTGCAGTCGCAAAGGCAACGCCTACAGACCGAGGTGGGTCACGTGACATCGCACATGCGTCGCCATGACAACAGCTGCTGCCACACGACGCAGCCTACATAGATGAGGAAATAGACAACACACACACGCACACACAAATTCAAAGAGATACAAATATATATCTGACCAGTTGATCTAGTCTTATAGAAGCCAGAAATATCTGACCAGTTGATCTAGTCTTATAGAACCCAGAAATATCTGACCAGTTGATCTAGTCTTATAGAAGCCAGAAATATCTGACCAGTTGATCTAGTCTTATAGAAGCCAGAAATATCTGACCAGTTGATCTAGTCTTATAGAAGCCAGAAATATCTGACCAGTTGATCTAGTTTTATAGAACCCAGAAATATCTGACCAGTTGATCTAGTCTTATAGAAGCCAGAAATATCTGACCAGTTGATCTAGTCTTATAGAACCCAGAAATATCTGACCAGTTGAGGGGGGGTGGGGGGGTAGCTTGATATTCATGGATTACACACAATATAATTAAATGTTTTTATTTGTTGATATTGATTTATGGAAGTGTCTTTCTTCCCACCAGCTAAGACATACCTCAGCTGTCTGCTCAAATGTCACTCTTTGTTCTGCTCATGTTTTGTGCCATGTAGGCCTATTTTCTGACTGTCTGGATTGAATAAGTACTAGAATTGTTTTATGGAAATAAATGGTCACACTTTGTGTTCATTAAATTACTCTAAGCTTGTTTTACTGCACCGTTTGACATTCGATACGAACGGCAACTGAAATAGTTAACAGGACAGGTGGTAATTTCTCCTTCCTACTGTTTCAAAAGTTGACAGTTAATGGGGGCAGGATAGTCTAGTCGGATAGGGCTTTTGACTCTCAGCTGAAAGGTTCTGGGATTGAAACCCCAATTTCCACAGCCTACCTGTAGGCAATCTTGGGCAAGATGCCTCAACCCTATACCTGCTCATTAAGGGCATGTATCTAAAAACAAAAAACTTTGGATAAAAACGGTCTGCTAAATGATTAAAGGATTAAAGGATAACTTCGCTAAGTTTACAGTTAAGTTAATAGTTGACAGTTAAGTTAACAGTTAATAGTTGACAGTTAATAGTTGACAGTTAAGTTGACAGTTGACAGTTAAGTTAATAGTTGACAGTTAAGTTGACAGTTAAGTTGACAGTTAAGTTAACAGTTGACAGTTAAGTTAACAGTTGACAGTTAAGTTGACAGCTGAGCTCTCTTCGCATTGTGCCGAAGACGCTCTTGTCCCTTCATTGCGTGTTATCCCATCATTTCCTTCTTAAAAACACAAAATGATCAGAATCTCTCGCTCTCTCTCCCGCTACTCCAGACGGGGGGGCTGGAGCAGTCGATCAAGAGCACACAGGACGGCTACGACGACGAGATCCAGGCCTACAACGACCAGATCGAGGCTCTGCGTAAGGCCATCGAGGAGGCGGAGCGTTCCCTGGATCGCTACACCAGCGAGTGTCGCCACCTGGCCATGTACCAGACGTCCCTGGAGAACGAGCTGGACCGGTACAAGAGGATCATCGAGAACGAGGACAACCGGTAAGGGTCCAAAGTGAACGCCTCCCACCAGGACATCCTAAAAGACGATCGGCATGAAATGTATCCAATCTAATTTTGGTAATCGATGAATCGGTCATTTATCAAGTGCAAACACCAAACATTGGCTGCTTAATGCTTAAGATATTCTAATATTTTGTTCATGGATCATTATAACATGAATAGTTTATTGGAGTCACTCTATTGGAGTCACATTTGAAAGTAGGACACATGCGTGAGTACAGTGAGTATTCACTGTACTAACTGTACTCACGCATGTGTCCTACTTTAAAATAACAGATTCCACATTGGCAAGGGGATAAAGAAGCAGTGCGGTTTCATCTCCAGCGACCCGCGGTGGTGACAGAGTGACTCCACAGCGTCCATGCGGAGCGCAGGAGGCATATATGGGGCTAGGGTGAACCCGATCGCAGGGATTAAACAACTGAAAAATCTTAACAGGCAACAGAACTTACTAACTACTCCGTTAGAACAGAGCAAGACACAGCAGCGAGGACAGAAGGAAAAAATGAATGACAAATGGGCAGAAATGAGTAACACGTGAACATAATCAGTAATCGAGAGTGGGTGGTAATGAAGGTGACACAAGGAGACACAAGCAGTGCATGGGCGTTGGGGCAGGATCACGGCAGCCTACGCATCTAAGATGAAATAAATATGACATGACGTTCGTGTTATGTGTGGGATAATGCTCCCCTTGCCAACGTGTCAGTGCTACACTGTAAACATATTGTATTAACAATGAGCATAGGCCTACTAATCTATAAGCCACATCTAGAAAATAGTTGTATAACAAAATGTCAATGTATATATATATATATATATATAAAATGTATGTATCTATAAAACCTACAGTAAGAAAATGTATTTTATTCACTAGATACTGTTAGATATCAGTGACCTAAACATTGTACCCTAACTAGGTCACAGGTGTAGTTCAATATGTCGGCCAGGAGATGGCGCTGCTTTACAACAAATAACGTGAATAAAGCTGCACAGGTGCAGTCACTTCCACATCAGGGTGTTCATCTTAATCAGCTCGTTTGAATTTCAGTCTAAACATTTGTTTCTCAGTTTTTTTTAAATGTATAAATAATTAATATTCATATGAAATGTGTCAACCCATAGAACCCTACCTGGCTGTTACCGTTGAACTTCGGTTCTCTTCCCTGCAGGTTGAACTCGGCGATAATTGGGACACCTGTTACCCTGTCCACCACTAATTATCGCTACGCGCACCCACCCAGCGCTCCCAGCCGAGGGAGAGGTGAGTACCGCATGGGTGGGTCACATGTTGGCAGTGCTTCTCTATTGGTTTAAACATTCAAATCACCGGCTATTGTGTCGGCCCACTCGGCTTCATCAAGTTCTTAGAAATCCAGCCTCCACTCGAGGCGAAGTTGGTGCACAACACACACAAACATACTTGCATGCAACGCACACACATTGACGATAGATAAGGTAACTCCTTATTTTAAACTGAAGAGTTTGTAGATCTTCAACACGTACAGAAATAGATTCCCTTGCAATATGTGGAGCCATCGATAAACTGCTGTCTAAATAATTGATGCACAAATATGACATTTCTTCACCGATACAAATACAGATATTTATATCTTAATAACTATAAGCTAATAGGCCTATACCGATCGCTAGCGGAACACACCCACATGGAACGTAAAGTTTTCTACGTAAAGAGTTCTTCGCAGATGTGTGACCATGTGACCTTTTATTCCCCAGACATCACCCAGGCCATCCAGGACATCACCAGCATCAAGCCTCGCCAGAAGAACCTGGCCAAGAAGGTGCTGAAGAAGAAGGGCCCTAAGGACGTGACGGACTGTTCCCATGACGACAGACCCGGAGCCTCCTCCCAGGGAGACGCTGCCGAGGAGGAGGAAGAAGAGGAGGAGGAGGAGGAGGAGACGGTGAAGAGAACCGAGCACAGTGGCGTCTCCGTGGCGTCCCCCCAGGACGTGCCCGACGGCGCCCAGATCAGCAAGGCCTTCGACACGCTCTGCAACATCGTGCGCGACAGGATGAGGAAGTACAAGAGGCCAGAGCCCATCGCCGACTTCTACACCAAGGGCCGCTACGTCCTGGTGACGGGTGAGAGCAGCTACGTGGACCCCTGCTTCTGCACCTCCTCCCCCTCCGGCGGCCACGTCTTCCTCACGTTCCAGGACGGGATGGCCACGCCCCCCTACGACCCGCCGTACGTGCCCGGCGAACCCGTCTACCCCCAACCTCCACCCCCACCCCCACCCCAGCCCATGCCGGACCCCGGCCCAAGTGACCCCACACTGCCCTCCAACGGAGGCGATAAGAAGGGGGGCGATAACGGAGGCAAGGGAAAAGAAGGTGGAGGTGGAGGTAATGGTGGCGGTGGTGGTAAAGGCAAGGGTAAAAGCAGAGACCCATTCCCAGCCCCTGGACCCGCTCCTCGCCCCTCAGGTCCCTACCCACCCCCGGGGGGGGACCCCCATCCGTTCGGGCCTAGAGGGCCCAGCAGCCCTCCCCGCGGAGACAGCACCAGCTCCGCCTGCGGCTACACCCCGGACTCCCTGAGCTACGAGAAGCTGGAGGTGCTGGAGACGGTGGAGAAGCTGTCCAACGACCGCAAGGTCAAATGTTACGAGGAGACCGCCATGGTGGTGGAGACCACCATCGAGATGAGCAGCAAGAAGAAACCGAGAAACTGAAGAAGACCTTAACTCAAAAGACGTGGGAAGATTTGCTCCGTGAAGAAGACGATGATGTGCCTTTTCATCTGCTGGACCACTCTGCTTTCTGCGTCAAGCAGTCGCTCTGCCGGCTCCCTAATGTACTAATGCTGCTGCTGTTCTTACATTCATCCTCATGCTATAGGTCTTTCATGGAGGACCACTTGGGGGAAGATGAAGCTGCTGAAGCCCCAAGCCAAGAAAATATCAACAAGTTTGAAAGAAAATGAAATAAAAAGTTATGCCGCCCTTCGTGACTTTCCGCCCTGAAGTTGAAGTTGAATTGAATGCTACTGCCTGCCCTGCCTTGACACAGGTTTGCTGTGTTTCAATTAGCTTGGAATGATATCATGCATAATAAAACAAATATTTAAACAAATCGATTTGTGTCTTGTTGTGTTTTTTTTGCGTCGCATCGGTGTGGTAAGAGCACACCTTGGCTTCAGGTTCCTCTAGACAATCTTTTTTGAGCGTTTTTGTCTTTTATTTTTTCAGTCAATGTTTTTCTTTCTGGTTCTTCCTGGAAAGAGGTGATGCACAATATGAGAAAAACATTGTTTTTCTCATATTGTGCTGTGTCCTTGAGAAGGACATGGGGAACAGACAGGCTAGATTGTGTGAGGAGAACGTAGGAGAGAGTTGGGATAGTGATTCATTTTGATTGGCCGTCGACGTTAATTCTTTTATGAAAGAAGGATGAAACCTGAAACACATTTTTCATCAACTGTATATTAATGTGTACTAAGGTGTTATAATGAAACGTAAACCGTAAGCAGTTTGTTTCACTCATAAGCAACAACATATCATTTCCATGGAGAGTTTGGAAGTTTACATGCATATTCAGGCACAATTTGTCGCAAACTAGTGGTTGAAAGAACTGATAAATGAACGTGTCAAGTCACCGCCATTTCTAACAATGACTCCACAGTCCCCACGCTCCCAGCTCTTCTACTGTCTCTCCATGAACTTCTCTTAAAAAATGCAAAAGAGGACAGAACTTTATGTGTGCCTTGATGTGCATTTTTAATGACAGAAACACAGCTGCTCACTGAAGGATCGTGTTAATCTTACCTTTATACGAAAAATAAAAGCGATTTTGAGAAGAATCCAGATCACTTATCATTTCTATGTCTTTGGGTGTTTTGGCATGTCGCCTTAATAAGGTGATTTTAATAATTTGCTCTGAATTATGACTATGATTCAGTTCAGAGACGTGCAAATCACTCAAATGCTTTATCAAACATCTGAATATATTTATTATTTAGCATATCGTCAAGGATTATGAAATAGAACGGAGGACCACAGACCGCAAAATCAATAAAAACATTCCTTTTCCTCGTTTATATAGAAACAGTGCATGTCACAAAAATATAAACAAAAAGAAGTATCGCCGCTCTGTTTGCAAGATATTAAACTTTAAGTAGACACCAAGATTCATTTACAGTCACAAACTGTACAACAGTGGACTGGAGGTGCAGGAGAGGAAAAGAAGAATGAGAGAGATCTATTACTTGTATGTACAATTCTGTAGAGTGTAAAAAAACAGACAAATGATAGTGTTTTGTTTTTTCTGTTTCTTTCTTTCTCTCTCGCTATATAATATATAACAGATTCTTTGAAGGTTACACTTTTATTATGTTTTGGATTACAAGAAACATTCATTTTTAAGTGGGTACTAATTCAAACACAAAACCAAAGAGGGCAGCGCAAAGAGTCAGGGACGAGAGACAAACAAGAAGATAGAAGAAGAACGAGAGAGAGAGAGAGCGATATTGACTGAGAGAGGGGAGGAGTTCTAGCAAGATGGCTGAAGGGATAGAGACAGAGATAGGGAGAAAGAGAGAGAGAGAGGGAGAAAGAGAGAGAGAGAGGGAGAGAGGGAGAGAGAGGGAGAGAGAGAGAGAGAGAGAGAGAGGGAGAAAGAGAGAGAGAGAGGGAGAAAGAGAGAGAGAGAGGGAGAAAGAGAGAGAGAGTGAGAAAGAGAGAAAAGGGGCGTTTCATAAAGAGAGAGAGCGAGGGAGAAAGAGAGAGAGAGAGAGGGAGAGAGAGAGAGAGGGGGAGAGAGAGAGAAAGAGAGAGAGAGAGAGAGAGGGGGAGAGAGAGAGAGGGGGAAAGAGAGGGAGAGAGAGAGAGAGAGAGAGAGAGAGAGAGAGAGAGAAAAAAAAACAAATAACTTTTCAAATAATGCGCTCCATTGATTTCCGTTGCCTCTCTGGCGTGCAACTGAGCGTCGGATCCAACGGAGAGAGAGAAAAACAGAAGAA
>OOFB01019388.1:0-18832 GCA_900323305.1 Trachyrincus murrayi
AGCCTGTCTTTGAGTGTGCTTTATACTGCTTCATACTGTGTGTGTGGGGGGGGGGGGGTGTCATCAGAGTATAGCCTGTGTGTGAGTGTGCTTTATACTGCTTCATACTGTGTGTGGGTGTGTGTGTGTGTGTGTGTGTGTGGGGGGGGGGGGGGGGGGGAAGTGCCACTTGCTTGATCATTAGCCTCGGGAGTGAATTCATCATTGGATCATTTCACATGACATTATTTCGGTTGAATTTATAAATGACATGCTGCTATTGAAATGTGCTTTTGAAGACTCTTGGGCAGAAGTGTGTGGAGCAATTGTTCCGTATTTCGAGGACCCGCTATTAAACATAGCCGGCTATTGAACTTAAACAATACGTGATATTCATACTGACATTATACTCAATATACTTGATATTCATATTGTTGTTTTTTGAACACACAGTGTTGCTTGTTGCTTCACGTGTTAGCCTGATAGCTCTGCGTGATACAGGATATACTTTTATATATGAATCATACTATCAACAATACAACATAACATAACACAACATAGCCACAAACACACTGACAAACTGACTCAATAATTCAGCATTGCTTTTGTCTCTTCTGATGTTACATTCTGTTTGTCTTTCTGTATTTAGCATATAGACAAATTTATATATTTAGAGTATTTATGTTTGTCCTCTGGTGAATCCCATTACTAGTTCTTGTTTCAAAAAGAGCAACAATTAATATCAACAGCATCGCCTTGATTTAATCTAAACTGGAGAAGGTCACCCGATGGTTCACGGTTATTGATTTATCTGCTTATTGAGCACTGATCTGCATTTTTAAAGATCGATTTTAAAGATCGAAGTGATGAATATGATAAATATGTAAACACAAGTAACAGAGGTGAATATGCTGAACATAGCGATTATATTATTTAGCAAAAATCACTTTTTTGATTTGGCAATATCATATTATAAGGACATTCTGTTCTGAGGTCAAAGAGTAAACACCCCTGTCATTGGAAGTTTTTAATCTACATCTATACAGCAGCCCACCCTACTGTAATATTGATGTCATGTTGAAGGCAGGGGCCCTGCGTGCCATCTTTCTCCAGGGGCCCCACCAAGAGACGTGTCTGACAGCACATAATGAGGCTGTTCACAGATCCTCCTGGCCCCCAGCTGGGCTGCCCTGGTCTGCGGTCCTCCTTCTTAACACACACACTCACACACACTTAATGCATGTACACACACACTTAATACACACACACACACACACACACACAATGCATGTACACACACTTAATACACACACACACATGCAGTCACCCCGACTGCATTTATTTATTTAACCACACAGTCTCCCTTAAAACAGTCCACAGTCCAATTCCTGTGTTTTCATCCAGTATAACTATCGATTGTTTCCTACATAATACACTCACATCCCTGCCATTCGAAGCAGCGTCTTGCCAGCCGCCTGTGTCCCACTAGCATTGGCCGTGAGGGAGGGAGCTCTTCCTGTTCACCTGATTGCCGCCCGCTATTGATTGCCCACCCCACTCTTGTCTAACCCCCACTGTGGTCTGCAAGTTCAGCAAGTCAAAAGCAATGGGATTTTAAAGGCCGCCCGTCATCAAGTCCCTCACTATAGGAATACATGCTCCCCTCTCTCCAACACGACACTTCAAAGCAAAAACTTCTCCCCACCTTCGTCAGCGGGTCAATCTCTGTTCCTTTTAGGTGTGTATTTTTGTGGCACACGCACACACAGGCAAACAGATGAAACAAACATGATCAAGGAGATTAGCGGGAAGAGATTAGTGACGTTTTATTTTGTGTAGAAGCGCTCAACGCCACACTTGACTCTCTGGGACACATCCAGACGCAGGACATGGGTCAGAAATGGGTCAGTTACTGTCACTGTCCTGTTTTAATTCCACATTTCATTGCCATTAATGACTTGAAACTTGACAAAGAGGGAGGATTTGAGTAAAAAAAAACACACACATCACATCATCCGTTTCTTTGCCTACAGCACTTGTATACAGTGCACATTGATTTTGCATATATTCTAATTATTCTCGCCTTTTAAAGGTCTCTGAAAACCATGCTTAAGGCCTCAAATAACCTCAACAATATTCAGGTATAGTCTCAGTATGTAATGTCAACAGTCAGAACGCATTATGGAGATGTTGCGCCCTACATGTGTGTGTAACAATCTGCAAAGCCTCTTGCTAATTCTAATTGTGATTGTGATTGATTGCCACTCCAATACAAATGCCATGACATTGGTACTTATTTGTATGAATGTAGGAGCAGGATAGTCTAGTCAGCTGATAGGTTCTGGGTTCGAACCCCAATGTCCACAGTCTACCTGTAGGCATCCCTGAGCAAGGTGGCTAACCCTTACATTTTTACAAAAAAGAAAGGTTCACAGTAAAGTCACTTTGGATGAAAAAGCATGTGAGTGCATGCAATTCATTATATTCCTCATTCATTGAGTTCATTTCATGGGGAATGCATTCATTTAAAAATGAAGCTCCTCTTTACTTCTGCCCTGACTATATTTATATTCATACAGAAAAGCAAGGCAGGTTCTAGAAGTTGACCCGTTGCTGCACTTCTCAGACACAAGCATGTGACTTCAAAGACCTCCCCCATCCCCACCACCACCAGCAGTAGCTCTCAGCCATTTTCAGCAAATGACAGATCTTATACAAAGGAGAGTTTTTTGCCTGCAATCAGATTCACGGCAGCGTCACTGGGCATATATATATAGAGGGGCAGGCCAGACTCTATAACCAATTATACAGAGACCTTATAATATAACAATCCACAATTAATTTGCACTGGATTTGATGTGTGAATGCTCAAACTACGCTCAAACTACGTTTACGACGTTAGAAATGCCAACTAAACATATAAACGTATGTATTTTCCAGAATAATATAAGCAATATACACGCTGATTGAGCATCAGGGGTTTGTATAGATTGTACAATTACTATGCCAGTGAACTTTTGTTCAGGGGAGATGCGTCAGCTGATGAATTCTTTAAACACATAATCCGCCTCTCCATGGCATTCATTATTAACAACATCACTCACCTCCCCACCCACCCCTTCAAACACCCTTCCGGCGTTCCCAGAGACACTTTGATTCTACTGAAGGGACGCAAACACACGTCCATACACTGTCCCCTGCAGGTTCTTTTACAGTAAAACAAGAGCGAGAGACTACATGCGGATAGATACATTTCAGCTCGTAGAAACACTGAAGCGCCCTTAGGTGGAGGACAGTGATGGTCACAGTGCCAATATGAGGTCGAATCCCATTGGCATCAGCACCCAAAAGGCCAGGGAAAGGTTATGTGTTGCCACGGGTTACCATCACTTCTTCTGCTTCAAAGGGTCAAGGTTGACAGCGGAGCCTTGTGGATTTTGCCTTCAACATTGTGCATTTTTCATGAGGAGCCTGCCAATAGACAGCTCTTACCGCATGCTGCCAGGCCACTGGGGTCAAAATGTGGAAAACATTAATGGTCATCACCATTGTCAACAGTATTTGTACAGGAAAAGAGTTACTGAAACCGAGTTGCAAACAGTCGTCATTTCTGAAGTTCAGCCGTATTTGGCTCCTCAAGACTCAATACTAAAAATATTGAAAGAAAATATTATATAATATAATAAATATAATAAATAAATATAATATTCAAATGGGCGACAATACAGCAAAGTCAGCATGGTTCTCCTAAGAGCATGTCTGTGATGCATATTGTTGTGCTACGTCAGAGTGAGAGGTCATCTTCTATGGCCAGCTGCGTGGTGGGCTCTGCTGTGCTGAGACACTCTGTTCAGAGAGAGCTGCTTCACTGAGCATGAGATCCATGCACGCACACACACACACACACACACACACACACACACACACACACACACGACAAATACACCTGCATACCAAATATGCACCACACACGCACAGAAGCATGCATGCACACACATATACACAGACATACATTTGCCTATCAAATGTGCACTACATGTACATACACTACATGCACACACACACACACACACACACACAGAGGGGGACATAATTGAACTTGAGCAGTGACAACAGTGAGGGGCTTAGGATCGGTGCATAAACAACGTGCATGTGATCTCCAATATCACACCATGGGCTCCTAGTGGCTCCGGGGGACTGGACCTCACTAGTTGCACTATATGTGTATGTGTGTCTGATCAGTGATAAGTGATGATATATTGTATGATAAGTATTGTACATTCATTTCTTCGTATGGCAACATCACCATCATGTGGCTGATTCTAAAAGTGTGTTTCATTACAATAACAATGTATTGTATTTATTGTAGTGGCCATTTTGTTACCTCTAAAACGCTGTCAGCAGAGGGAAAATAGCAGTGAGTTCATAATACTTTAAATGAATGCCATAAATTGCCCAGTCAGTCCAGTGGTCTGAACTGCATATCATGGAGTAACCAGTAGGTGACGGCAGCGTCTCATGACAGTGAAAAAATAACATGGAAAAATACTTTTCTTCTCTGAGCATTTGTCGCGTGTACATTGGACTAACTTCCTATCTTCGTAACTTGATGTTGCATTTGTGTCACTGCAGGCCTATCGTGTGTAGGTCAATAGGTAGGCTACCAATAGAGTGGAAAGATAACGGCGACGTGTTTCGCCAGATTCAGAATAAACGTCAAACGTCTGCGTTTGGGCTTGGAGCGGGACCGCGGTTAATGACTCCCTTTATCAATTTACGCACGCTGCTTCATACATGTAAACTTGGATAGGCCTACGTCAAGAATAAGGCGGTCCTACTCCAAAGGAAAGCTCTTTACTACATGAGGCGACTCACTCTCAAGGGAATTGGTGGGAAGCCGCTGTCTCTACTGACTAACATCTCAGGTTAATAACACATTAGCGGTGTTTAAAGTCCAACGACATGGACGCAGCCAAGGCAGAGGACGGGTCCGCAGAGCAAGCTGCCAGTTTATTCGGAGTTTATTCACCAACAATGGAAAATAACTCGAGACAGAAATGGAAAAGTTCCCACAAATGTAAAGTCATTACTGGGGTACGTAACATGCCTACATTATTGTGTATAAAATATGCTTTTAATGCATAGGCCTACTTTTTATTTCCAATGAATTTGTTTTTTTTAAACCTTTGCCTATTGCCTACCTGTGGCCAGAAATTTATCTGTGCACATTTCCCAAGCCAACATTTTCTTCGTTATGTGATTTCTACATAGCCTACATGTATTTTCAACCAAGAACTCAACACTATATGTGTTAGTTAATGTCGTAGCCTAGATAACCTTTATTATTTCGAAATGATTATACAGAAATTTGGACCCCCAGTTTGTTTTGACCTTGTTACTTGGCAGAATAAAACCAACCAATCAGGCATGTTTACGGCCCCGCCCCCTCCGTTTTTTTGTTTGTGAATGGCTGTCATATTATATTTACAGTCTATGCTGTCATATGACACATTATTGTCTTATTTATTCATATTACATGTGTTAAAAAAAAATTCACTACAGATATGTATATAGCATTAGATATTTATATAGCATTAGATATTTATATAGCATTTATATGGCATTAGTGAAGCCAGGCAAAGGTGACATACACGTGACTCTTTGTTCCGCTATGTTGTAAGAGCTGCTGTTTCGATCAATAGATGGGGTAAGGTGAACACTACAATGTCTAGACCAGACATGGGCAACGGCCTCAAAGGAAAACAAAACCACCTCCCCAAAAAAATCTATAAAATGCAGCATTATGTTAATGATCTCAAGGTGAATGACTAGAGATGTTTGGTTTGGTTTGGTTTTCTGTGATGAACTACAACAAGTCACGTTACAGATCACGGCTGACAGATATCTGTCCTCTGTGTATGTAGGTCATGAGGCAAAATGACATGGCTAGACAATGCTTTTCAGTGTCATTCATAAATATCTCCCAGTTATCATTCATTCTCACAGGCTAGTTATACAGTTACATGAGTAAAACAGAACAGAAAATGAATGAATGTATTCATGTATAAGACAACGTTCATAAATAGTAAATACGTATTAGCCTAATCTTTTCTTCATTCAGGGTTTAAGTTTGTACTGCAATGGTATTAACATTTGAGTTAGCTACACAAGTAAAAACAGTCTCACAGTTACATAAGTAATAACAAAACAGAAAATTATTTGAGTAAAATTTATTCATGTATTCATGAAAATGTGTTTGTTCAAAATTCATGTATGTGAATATTAATATATTCCTCATTCTGTGATGCAGGTCTGTACTGGAATGGTAAATATAACATGTTGATGATTGTAAAGCAGTGTGCCTTGAGTCCATGTTTATAACATAATGCAATGTGTTTCATCAGTGACCTATACAGTGGTGCATATCAGACTATTGGTAAGATGTAGGCTAATTTAAAAGTTGATACTGCATTTAAGTGGATTGTTTTATGTAAGTAATCTTTTCATTGTAACCTCAGAGTACACCAGGTTGACACATACAGCTGTAAAAAAGTCAACATTTTCTAACAGAAAGTTATTGTTTTTTGAAACAAGGACCCAGGCCTTCTGGCCTGGCAAATAGTCTATTGTAAAGTAATCTGTCATGTCTACTGAATTCATGTAGTTTAACTTAACTATGTTCAGCACTATGTGTTTCATGTTTCAATTTAAATGTCCAATGTGTAGCACTTCGCCTACTTTATCTAAGTCAGTAAGGCCCTCTGGAAAAGAGTTGTTGTCAACCCCTGGTCTAGACAGCAAAATGCTCTTGCCTGGCCACCAGTCTCCCTAACAAACATCTGGCACTAAAGCCAAAATGCCAGTGGCTAAATGTTGCAATTGAGTGGCTAAGTCATGCCAGGCCCGGCGCCAGGATGAAGGGGGCTGTTAAAATTTGCGAGTAAATAAAATTCATTGATTTAACCATGCAATAGCCTCAGAAAGGCTAAATAACAACATAAGGCTACTGTTTCAAAATCAAAGAATACATTTATTAATCAGAGCACTCGCATAAGAACATGGCACTAGCAGAGTGCTAAATATATTTTTAATTCATGAATGATTTTCTGTCAATCAGCAGGGGGAAGTAAGGGGGAGAAGCAGCTGTTTGCGGCTTGTGTAAAAGCCCTGAAAAGGGAGTATTTGAGTACACAAACACCAACACAAACTTTCCTGAGGTCCTGTGTATTATGACTGGATTATCAAAATAATTACAGTCAACTAATTGACATTAGTTGACTGGTCAACATTAGTTGACTGGTATATGGCTCAAAGAGGGAGCAGAAAACAGCGGGAGTAACTGTACGGTACTAGCCTACTATAGTCTTCATATTTATGGTACTAGCCTACTATAGTCTGTTCATATGTACTAGCCTACTATAGTCTGTTTCAGTCTGTTTAACTTTCTGTACGTACACAGTTGTACCCATCACATTTTTGTAAACAAATTTGATATTTGTTGATGTGGAAAATTATATTTAAATTAGACAAACCCTGCAGGAACATTTCATGGAGATTCAGATTGAAATCAAAACTTTTAAACTTTAGCTCCATTGACTCCCATACAAGAACCTTTTCCGTTTCTAAGGTCCAGCCGTGACGCATGAGGTGGGCGTGACTTAGCCACTCTATGCAGAAGCTTACTAAATATGATGAAAGAGGATGAAAGTGGATGAAAGAAACGTTTTTCAGTGTGTTTCAGCTAAATATGGTACAAATGGAACCAGTGAGGTCAGTTACAAGTGTAGGCTAATAGTCATGCTTGACTTCATTGGATGGAAAATCAAATGAAGTCAATCAGTGCTAATTATGTTTTCACCCCCACACTAAATTGTGTTTGTTTTAAAATCCGATCCTTGTTAAACCTGCTTAAATAAATATCTCCCAGTCTCAGACATGTCCTGGCTTCTAAAACCACAGGCTTGTTTGTCTCTAATTTCCACCTTCCTCACCGCCTGTGTGCGTCTGTCTGCAACACTAACTCTCACTCACTGAAACAGATCTGTTTGGTTAGAGTTGGGAGGAATAAAGTACCCATAATCACCCAATGCTAGTCCCAGCATGTACCTCAGGAATCTAGATTTACCTGCAGCGGTTGATCCCCACATCCCTATGTAGTTTCTGATGTAAACACTGTTTAATCTCTCACATTTTCACTGGGTTTACCATCGCTTTTGGTAAGCTTTTCATTGCTTTGGTAATTGCAGATGGCATCAATTGCGCCACCGTTGGAGGCAGTCCTGTTGCCACCCTAGTAGATAATCCGAAAAGAAGATGGATAGATTGATGCTTCTTTCTGGAAAAAAAATATTGGGCAGATTTAGTAGTGCAGCTTTTCACAAGGCCCACCTCTACGATAAAGATATAGGTGTAAGTACTCTATACAGCAAACCACTAAAACCAGCCCCCTCAAACATCACGTTCACCCAGTTCTTGGTTTATCAATGAGAGGGGACCTCACGATACCTCCCCTGTTTCTACCATTAGCTTTATTTATGTCTGACCTCCACGCTCTCTTTGAACCACCCGTGTAATTACAAAGCCCAATCGCCGCACTGGAAGCAGCCTTCCCCGGGCAGAGGAGGAGGCCTTGCAGCTGGTGAGTCCTGGTACTGTGTGTGTGTGTGTGTGTGTGTGTGTGTGTGTGTGTGTGTGTGTGTGTGTGTGTGTGGCCATAGTTGTCAGTGTCCCCCTAAGGCTCTTGAGCAAGGCACTTGAACTACTTGCTCAAACTATTGTAACACATATTTTTATTGCGGCGAGGGATTGTACGGCTCCCTCGGCTAACGAGAGCCACACAACTGAATGTGCAAGTCAAAAAAGCAACAGTCTGAGCTAGGGATGCTAACTTTGACTTGTTTTTCTGTCAGTTAACTGACGTTAACTGGTTAACCGATAAAAATAAATGTACAATAAATGTACTGCTTAAAGAAGAGATGGGACATCTTTTGAGAATCTCTGGCCTTTTGGACCTTAATGGATATTGTCGGGTCATTTTGACCTTTTAAAACTGAACATTGAATGAAAACAAAAAGTCTTACTTTATGAACTTTTGTTTAACAGATCAACAATAGAGGAAGCTGCAGTTTCAGGACTGCATTTCTAGGACCCTAGTTTTAAATATTTATTCCACCCAAATACTACTTTCTGTCTAACTACTTATAGTTTTAAATGTTTATTCCACCCAAATACTACTTTCTGTTAACTACTTATAGTTTTTGCTTATCTACGGTGCCCAAAAGTGGAAAGTTGGTGGAAATGCAAATGGATTGTTTTTGGTGACCTTTGGAAATATCAAAACACAAGAAATATGTCAATACATCTCAGAGTTGAAATTAAGTGACATATTGCTAAATGTAAACATGTTATGGATCTATCTGTGTTAGTTCGTTCGTCACACAATTTTGCAGTCAGGTGTAATATCTTTACTAATTGCTTGCTAATTTTGTCTTGCATTACTTGTTACCAATCCTTGACCGATCCTTTCCATTGAAATTGCCTCCCAAAAAGCCCTCAATAGACCTGTGGTTCCTAGCCCCTTGACCTGTATTTTTGGTGTCCCTGAAGAATTTAATAGTTTCACTACTTCCTTCTTTGGAAGATTAGTGTGGTTTATTTTAAACTGTACTATTTCTATATGCAACTGATACCATTATACCATTATAATGCAATGATAAAAGGTGATTGTCTTCCTCGATTAGGTGTGTGATTGGTCGTGCAGCCCTTTGTGCAACACTCTGATATCTCTTTGGTCAGCGGTTAATTCATTCAACAGTCATTCATACGCAGCATGTGTTTTTCCTGTGTGGTGACATGTAGCAATTAAAATATTTGGAATAGCTTCTTCATTCAACCCATCCACAATATAATTGTTGACAAATTTTGACACTTTACAAATTTTGACATATTTTTTAGGTTAAGCCTTAGAGAAGACTGGAGAAGCTCTAAGCTTAGTTCCAAAGTAAATGATGAGTCAAACGTGAGCCACAATACTCCTCCACAGCTCCTTGGGCCCCAGCAGCTAGGCCTTTTGATCTTCAATGAATTCTATTCTTAGGTCGCACATGGTAGCTATTAAGCATTCCCGACTCTTCCAATTATATAACACAGATCTGTTTACACATTAGACACCCTTATATTAGTTACTTGGCCCATATCTGTTGTAACCCTAAACACAGAAGCTTCTTATCTCCTCAGGGTTTCAGACATGGTGTCTGTGTTATTGCATGATGGACAGATGATCCTGCTAGCCCTTGTCTCTCGCGTTGCTTATCCACTGTCCCACACATCCTCTAAATCCCTACTTGTTAGGAGATCTGTTTTCCAATGTTATTCACAGACTGCGTGTTGGGTCTCTCCCACTTTTGTATTTGATGCTTCTTTTTGTTGTTGTTGCTGCAGTTTGTTGTTGTTTTTTGACATGTGATATCACGATAATATACGATGTTGATGACCCTTGCCTTATCGTAAGAGTTTAATTGTGCAGAATGACCACGTTATACTGCACATTTGATAATAAAACAGATTGACTTTGACCACATTACTTACATTATCTTACCAAAGAATGGAAAGGGTATCCTAAACAAGTAAAAGCATGTTTGTACGGGGTTAGAAGTGGTTGGACTGGAAACATTTTCATGTTCAACACGTGTCATGATGACTCATCATGTTGACTGATGTTGAGTTTCTTCGAGGGAAATGACTAAGCACAAAACATTAACATTATGTTGGCACGGAGACGGGCCAACATGTGGTTGAGATTATATCATGAAGAAATCTGCTTCCATTTTAAAAACCACTGCAGGGTAAGATTATTGATTGTTTCTGCTTCTGTGCTGCAGGTACTGCTGCTGTGCCTTCTCGGCACCATCCTGGCCATAGTGTTTTCTATGAAGCCGCGCTGTGATTCAGAAGGTGCGATTCAAAAGCAGGACTTCCTCTTGGCCTCACACATCACACATCACACATGCACATCATTGACTTTTGTTTGTGTTTTTAATGGCATTTTTCCAAAAGCTTTGTTTATCTGATTCATTATCTGGATGCTGCAGCTTTGTAACCCTCAACCCCCAGCCCTTCCTTATCCCCCACCATGGTGTGTGTGTGTGTCTGTGTCTGTGTCTGTGTCTGTGTCTGTGTCTGTGTCTGTGTCTGTGCGCGGTTGCAGGGAGCAGCTGCAGGAACCGCTGTACCGCGGCCAGCCGGGACAAGGCCGCCTCCTGCCGCTGTGATCCCACCTGCGAGGCCGAGGGCACCTGCTGCCTGGACTACGAGGAGCTCTGCCTGGCGCCTAGTAAGAACACACACACACACACACACACACACACATACCAGTCCAAGTGCCGTGAACGCCACCCCTCTCCTGAAACACGCTTGAGACACAGTGAGCCATGTGTATTTACAGTAGGGTGTAGGAAGGAAGGAAGGGAGAAGAGTCAAGTTACCAAGCAGACACTTGGATAAAGATAGAGGGAGAGGGAGAGAGGTACGGAGACATAGGAAGAGAGAGATAAAGATGGAACTGCGAGATGGATTTGAAGTTAATAAAAAAGCACATGCATGTGTACATACAGTATATTTCGTCTAGGGATCTCCTGTCTGGGGGGCGTTCACTCGGTTCGCTAAAAATAGATGTGTCCCATGCAGCCTTTAACGTAAACATGGGTTTGAGGCTGGCCATGAAATGTTGTGGAACGCGACGAGCTCCGGATTCCACTGGGTCAGCCGTGGGCTGCGACGTCAGGCCTTCTATCTGCTGCAAACAAACACCACGGGAAAAATACCGTCTTCCATTTAAAGAGCTGGCTGTGGTCAGTGTGGGCGGCTGATCTGTCCCCCCACACACACACACACACTCACACAACACACACAACACACTGCCACAGGGTGGGGTTTGGCATGCCTTGGCGTCTCCCCCTCTTCAAGCAATGCCCAAACGTATATTTACCAACCAGTCAACATGGCAGCCATATGCGAAAAACTAAATACTGTGTTTGCTCTTTACTTGATAGTGTGACTTTTTTGTTGTTGTTGCATCTGGACATGACTGCTGTCTCTTCTCCCCCCCCCCCCCTCATGTAGGAATATATTATTTTTTTAATGTAAGCCTCATATAGTGATCGTTTTACGAGCATATCTTCTCATCATTATTCATCTTGACTGCAAAAAAATATATAGCAACATTTATCTGTTACGAAACGGTTTTGTGTCATGACAGCACTACGTTCTTGTGATGTGGTGCTACTTGGCAAATGACAAACAAAGACATACATTGACCAACAAAGTAATAAGTATAAAATGATAGAAAGACAGGGCAAAAGAGATGACCATCGTTAACTTGATACGGCTTTGACTTCCCATGCGTTGAATGTCTTGCCTTATTATCTCTTCTCACAGCCCCAGTCTCAGTTGGGCGACCTTGGACCTGAAATAATCTAGGTGTCTACCCCCTCCGTGGAGGGGTGGGTGGGTGTGTGTGTGTGTGTGTGTGTGTGTGTGTGTGTGAGAGAGAGAGAGTGAGAGAGAGTGAGAGAGAGAGAGTGTTTTTCTGTTGAATCACCTTCCACAGCAACCTGTCTCACCAGACCCCATCGGGCCCCTGTTCCAAACCTCAGCCACTGGCCCAGACAGAGGTTGAGAATGGGGCCTCTTTCTCACCTCCATGCTAGAGACTCCATCCATCGGAGCACTAGTCAGCAGCACACAACACTTTAGATGGTGATGGCGCTGAACAAAGTACACGTTGGTTGTACTGGCAAAGGTGTAGAGTTATAGTGATGGAGGGCGGAGTGACTGATTCGTGTCATAGATGCACACACACACACATACAAGCACACACCCCACTCTATTTCACACATGTCGTTTATACCTGACGTCAATTATTTTACGTGTTCATATCCTGTCATTCACAAGTCTCTCTCTCTCTCTCTCTCTCTCTCTCTCTCTCTCTCTCCCTCTCTTTCTCTCTCTCTCTCTCTCTCTCTCTCATCAGTTCAGCAGTGGAACTGCAGCAGGTTCCGCTGTGGGGAGCAGAGGTTGTCCGTCAGTCTGTGCTCCTGCTCAGACGACTGTTCGGTAGTCGGCGACTGCTGTGTAAACTACCAGAGCCAGTGTCAAGGTGACCCTGACTCCACCCCCATCCACCGCCTCACCCTAAAACACACACACACCTCTTTTCTGGGTGTCTCTTTTTTATGTTTTTATTATATATTTTTTGTAAATGAGATGTCAATCAAAAACAATCACACATGCATCATGGGATGCATGTGTGAACATTCAAAACATAAGCAAGTCTAAATGCGAAACATGTGGGCACATAAAAAGGACATTGTGGCGTGAAGGGGGCATGGCTTGGCATCGGGCCGCAAGCAAGGGGGGCGGGGCGGCTGATTCCCGGGATTGACGTGGCTGTGGGTGGTGAGCATAATGATGTTACATATATATTAATATGTAACATCATTGGGACTGGATTCTGAAACCTACGGTGGAGGAGACACGGTCACGGTTTCCTCATGTCCGAAATTCCCGTGGAGAGCGATCGGGAATGTTTAAGCGCCCTCTGAGGGCAAGAGTAAAAACGTGCAGGGTTGTGGTACTAGGTATCAGCTCTTGGTGAAACAAATAAAGACTCTTAAGCCCGCTGCTGGGTGCCTCATTGTGCCTCCCGAACCCGAGCGTGAGAGACAGTTGTGAGGAACCGTGAGGAAAACTTGACGGCGTCTCCTCCACCATGGGTTTCAGAATCCAGTCTCCCTGTGGGCGAGAGCACATATCAATATATATGTAACATCATTATGCTCCCCACCCACAGCTGCGTCAATCCCGGGAATCAGCCGCCCCGCCCCCTTTGTTTGCAGCCCGAAGCCACGCCCCCTTCATGCCACAGACATATTGCATAAATCAGCAGTCCTCTCCACAATGAGGACAGTTCCTACTTCCTAGACATGGTGAACCAAGGAGAATGCAAGCAAGGAGAATAGCTCAGTATAGAGCAAGACCCCGGGGGTCAGGGTGAACTTTTATGGGTCTCCCCTGGGGGTTAATACTAGGGTTAATACTTTTACGTCACCTTCGTCTTTCCTTCAATGCGTTCCGGGTCATTTCTGCCAGTGAAAACAACATGGAGCAGATCAAAGGATACACTTGTACAACACATCATTTTCACATCATGAAGATCACCAGATGTCACTGAATTCTGGCAGTCTATGCGGAGAATCACCGAAGCAGAACCAATCACTAACGGTGATAACCAACAATAAATCACTCGCTGTGTAGACAGTGAGTGATTGTCTACACAGAAAACGCTGTTTTCTGTCATAACTCAAGTTGTGTAAGAGAATATCTTTTTAACTTCTTTAAACCGGAGATACTGTTGCACATTTTACAAGCCTGCCCTAAGTTTCATATCTTTTAGAAGAACGCCAATGGCCAGAAATAGATTTATGAGTCAGAGCACATTTTTCCATGCCTCAAGCTGAACATATGTTCTTCTCAAAGATCCTTGTTTTGGTTTTTTGCCCATCTGTAAGACGTTTGGCAAGTAATTCCCTCTCTTGGCTTACCTCCTACTGTTTCTGGTCCTACTGCTCCCAAACGGTGAAACTAAAAGCTTCTTCACGGAAAAGACATTTTCAGATTGTATTTTCACACTCCTCCCGTCTTCATGTCGTGTCACTACCACATCACTGAACAATGCTCCATTCTCCAACATGTTTTACTGCCCTTTAAAAGGGCTACTTTTAGTTTCACTGTTGCCCATAATGTTTTCTTAACAACCGAATGTGGGCCGTTCTCCTTTTCAAATTGACACTTATCACTAAAAACGTGAAATACAGTACTTTAAAAGCATTAAAAAAAACGCCTCGTCCGACAATTTGCACATCTGTATTGTCTGTTATGTTGAGTCGTCTTCTGCTCATATTTAACGAGGATCCTGAGTGTGATATTATCACTGACCACTAACACTCCCTTTGCGTCGGCAGTCGGCGGGAAGACCTGGCTGGACGACGAGTGTGAAAACATCGGACTGCCACAGTGTCCAGCCGGGTAATGCAAACGCTCTCTTTCCATCCGCACTGCTACCATGACACTTACAAATACAGATCCACCCTCCTCCAACACATCTGGTTGGAATTTCCTATTCATTGCTCCTACCTCCACCTCCACCTGCTCACCATCTCTCACTTCTCTTTGTTTCTGTTGGTTTTCACAGTCAGTGGGAAACCCATACATTGATTTATGTGTGGCGGCCCGCCACAATATCAACATTGACCGCCACATATTGATTTTCTATTCTATAAGCCTTCGCCGTTGCGCAGTCATGCATTGTTGTTGAGGCTGTATAAAATAGGTTAGTTCGCCAACGTTTAGTAGCTGGCCTGGGTAGGCGGAGTTCGCCGCGTGTTTTGCAATAATGACCAGCCAGGAACGTTCCGACATCAAAACTGAAAGTGCAATATATAGCTGGTGTAATAAAAAAGTGTGTAAGATGCCAAGTCAAACGTGAGTAGCAAGCTCATAGCTTCCATGCTAACAGGCTACATCAGGCCCTGCAGATGAGGTGGGTGACGTGTGAGACGGTTGTTTCCTGTTGGCTGTGGCTTGGCAGCCTGGCGTCATGGGACTGCTTATTCAGGCATTTATTCACCACCCCATTCAGGCTTTTTTTTAATCTATATATTAAGAGGAAAGGCAGGAATAGCACATTTGTTTTTGTTTTTATATATCACTCACTACAATATGTTTAACAAAAGCTTATATAAGCTTATTATACTAAAAGCTTTTGGCATCAAGTATAAAGCACGTGTGTGTGTCTGTGTGTCTGTGTCTGTGCATTTTTTCTCGCTAAGACTGAGGGTGTGACCCTAGGCTCATTAGACTGTGGAAAAGCAAACATTTGGGTTTTCTTGATGTTATTTCTTACTTTCTATAACTTAACTCATATAATCCTTTGAATGGCATCTGTTGGGCTTTTGTCCTTCAGTGGTTAAAGGGGTCTCTGTGTTGTGCTGCGTCTTAAAATGGGGGCTTTGCAACATTTCATGTGTAATTCCCCATTTAGTATAAGCCTAGTAGGATTCTCCTGAGACTAGGGGGTGTGGGGTGCCTATTTTGAAGAATTTTTTTTTACTGGCGTAATTCTCTTCACCTCACATGTTTTTACGAAGCACTTCAAATTCATTACCCAGTCGTCAGTCAAACTCGCTTAACAAGGATTTAACAATGCCTTTTATGATTACTCATACGATGGAAAAGTAATCCATTGTATTTTGACGAGTGTTTAGTTTAGCATTAGTGTTACGTGAGCCTGCCTAACTGTAATCTTTTTAAATAATCTCCCCACATGAACAAACGTTTTTCCGTCCATTGTCGGGGTGGCGATGGTCGATTTCTCCTCGTCGCTTCTACTTCTCCTTCTGCCTAGAGTTTGTGCGAGGGCCGTGTTTGGTTTCAACTCGCTATCCTATAACCCCCCCCCACACACACACACACACACACACACACACACACACACACACACACACACACCCCACTGTGATAAAGACCATCATTGTGTTCTTTTGCAACACTGAGTCACTGTGCAGTGACCCACCGCCATTCCTCCTTTTTAACCTCACTCTTCCTCTCTTTCCCTGGGACTCTGTAAACTCAGTTTCTCCAAGCCTCCAGTGATCTTGGTCTCCATGGACGGCTTCAGGGCTGGCTATCTGAAGGCCCACGGTAGCCTGCTCCCCGTGCTCAGCAAGTTAAGTACGTGAATTTCCGTTAAAGGCCTACCACTGTGTTGACTACCAGTAAAATGTGTTTTTCTAAAGACCACAGTATGCCTGCAGAGATTATTTGTTTTTTGTCAAAGCAATGTTTCACCCATTTTGCGTATTTGGCTTAAATCCACTTCCTCACCATCAAATACATGCAAAAAGTATGCTAAAAACCTCCAAAAATGTTTTCCAATTAGAAAAATTAAATTTTCCAATTATTGTTAATGTTATGATAGGCATATAATATAGTCTGTGGCCTGCCCCTGATTACTACCACACTGTCCATAAGTGTCCATGTGAACCAATCCCTGGTTTCTTTTCTTCTTGTTTTGGTTTGGTTTCAGGCCGCTGCGGTACATCCACATCACACATGCGACCTGTGTATCCATCTAAGACCTTTCCCAACCACTACACCATAGTGACAGTGAGTTTGGCCATTAAATTGAGCTTACACCGGCCAGCCGGGGTTGTTTAATGGACTCTCCATCACTTGGCACATCTTTGACCGTCTCGTATAAACATGGGATTTCCTGTGTTTTGGGAAACTACTGGCAAAAGATAACCAGGGAATATCTAGCATGAAATCGCATTACTAAGTTCCATAGATATAATACTAGCAGATGAGCACTAATAGTGTTCCATAGATATAGTACTAGCAGATGAGCACTAATAGTGTTCCATAGATATAGTACTAGCAGATGAGCACTAATAGTGTTCCATAGATATAATACTAGCAGATGAGCACTAATAGTGTTCCATAGATATAGTACTAGCAGGTGAGCACTAATAGTGTTCCATAGATATAATACTAGCAGATGAGCACTAATAGTGCTAGTCAAGTTGGCTATGCCAAGTTGACATTGCCCAAAGGTTCTTCCTGAAACTTATTAGGATTGTTAGCTTTGCTTGTGTGTGTGTGTGTGTGTGTGTGTTCAACACAGGGCCTCTATCCAGAGTCTCATGGCATCGTGGATAACAAGATGTACGATGTGACCCGGAATGCCTCATTCAGCCTCAAAGTCCCGGAGAAAGAAAATCCCAAATGGTACCGGGGAGAGCCTGTGAGTTTCACCCATTGTCTAAAAGTGCACGAGTTGCACAACCCTATCACCTTGTGTGTCATCCCAGATGACACACAAGGTGAGAAACAAACGATCATACACTATTTCACTCTCTTTGTGGGTTTGACTCACAGCCAACGTATAACTTCCCACTGTCCAGAATGCATTTGGGTGCATGCATTGCTGACTGGCATTTCTTGGGTCTACTTACATCATGTTGTAACGGCACGTACTCAAGTACAAAAACACATGTGTATGATAGTGAGGCCGAGAGTCCCTGGTGTTTTGGGCTAATTGCAGTCTCTGGCTAATTTAAAAACATTGTGTTTCTGTTGTTGTTGACATCCTCCTCCGAGTCCTGAATGGAGGACTCTGCTATTTCACCTACCCCCCGGTTGGTCCCGCCTATATATCCCGCCTATATATTTCCCGCGATCGATCGACTACTCGACTTTTTGGGCCTGTGTGTGTGTGTGTGTAATTAGGTGGTTTGTGCTTGTTTAGACGCTTCAGGGGTTTGACATTTAAATATGCACTTAAATCTAATTTGTTGTTCTGTGTGAGCTTCGGTGTACCACTTGCATACCGATTAATGCAAAAATGAAACGAAGGCATTTCATTCATTGCATAATGATTTACTCCTGAGCTCATGTAAGCTCATTATAATGCAAAATATAGTAAGCATCAATATCTACTACTGTGTACGATTTAGATCATTTTTTATAATGACCACAATATGCCAACATTTGTGTTTGTTTGGGCCTCTCCTCTCCTCTCCTCTCCTCCCTCCTCTCCTCTCCTCTCCTCCTCCTCTCCCCCCTATTCCTCTCCTCCCCCTACTCCCTCCTCTCCTCTCCTCCTCTCCTCCTTTCCTCTCCCCCCCTACTCCTCTCCTCCCCCTACTCCTCTCCTCCCCCTTCTCCTCTCCTCCTCTCTCTTCCTCTCCTCTCCACTCCCCCCTTACTCCTCTCCCCCCCCCTCCTCTTCCCCCTC